>JASANE010008793.1:0-32936 GCA_030248225.1 Trileptium ribeirensis
CCGGTCACTAAGAAGTGACAGTGAACTTTTAAAACTTGGGAGGAAAGCAACTCAAAGTAAAAGTATTAGCTATACCGATGCGGATTATAAGCTACACAAATCGTGTCGTAATGGTTAAGCAGATCTGTACATAAAATGATAGTGGTGCGAGCAACTTACAACAATGAATTAGAGAAATCAGCAGTTTCCGAATGATTGGAATCGACGGACGCCTGGGTTCAGCCAAGTACTCTTCGGCAAAGATTTTCATGGCCTTTGCAATGGGACCGAGATGACCGAAATCGTACGAGTACTTGATTCATAATTTGAGGAATAACCATGCTAAAATTAAAGAAACGGTTTTTGTCAACTTTAGGGGCCGGACGTTATAAAGGTTAGTTGTATATGATACATATTATCTTAACGCATCCGCGTTTTCTTTTTGTTTACTCGAAACAGATGCTCTCCTATTCTTGGCTTTCCCTTGAGATTTATGATACCAGGGATAAATATGTCTGATCAGTTGTTCCAATCGGCTTTACCAAACCATCGCTTTTGTGATCTTTTTATCCTCACGAACAAGGCATCCCTCACGAGTATTAGATACTTCGTTTGTTATGCCATAACCGTCGGACAACTAACGACCGCTAACACGTTTCGTTGTGCTCTTCAGTCCTTTTTCGAACAGCAGCAAAACTCCAGCTTTCACTTCATTGATATCTAAAACCACTTAATCACAGATCGTACAACCCTTGCTGTGTTTCATTGGAGTTCAATAGGTAGGAGTTTAATAAGTCATTAGATAGCCCACCCAGTGAGTAATTTAAAGCGCCATTCGTTTTGTGCCTGTTTCACATTATATGTTACAGCAATGAACATTCACTTTTCGTACCTCGCCAACTGTTCGTATTCCTACATAGGCTATGAATACATGTGACGCCTCATTCAACTCGTCTGACCTCGATGAACACCACGTTATGCGGGCTCATCCCGACCCTCCGTTGGCACGTTACAACCCACTAAAGTCCCCATACAGACTGCGACCGATAATGGACACAAAATGCCCGAAATTTTTTTTTTCGTTTTAAAGTGAGCACATCACAAGTCGCAAGACATCTTCAAATATACCCGGTGGGTCTCAGTCCGGCTACCCATTTACCCGAGATGGCCGATGATAGCGCCCCACCATCACCAAAATGCTCTTTGTTTTCGTCATTTTAGTATTTCTACACCTTTTACTCGTGGAACGTGGTTGTTGCCCTCATGGGGCCATAGTTCTGCTCAGCTGTTAAGCCAGGAGATCCCCCAGAGTTCCCTACACTAACATGTATAAGTCGACCTGAGTGGGCCAACTTCCAATATCACGTCTACCCTTATGTTTGGTGTCGTTGGGGACCTCTAGACGCCATGTGTCTAAACCTGTTCCCAGCCCCACCAAATTTACCGCGGAACCCTTTCCCCAGGCCCTTTTCACGCCCCTTTTTTCTGTCTTTTTTCTTTTGCTCTGTTCCTCTCTCTATCCGAACTTTTCGGTTGTTGTCTGTTTGCTCGTCTTCTTTTGCACTGTTCATAGTGTGACATTTAGGCCGCTCTTCGTTTCTTTTTCTGTACTTTTTTCTTTCTCACTGTCGGTGACTTTTGGTCACTCTTTTTGTTATCCCCTGTCAGCGACAACGCTGTGTTGTAACTGAAAATAGTAGATTAGGAGGGATATGTACTGTTAGTATGCAAATTAGTTGCGTTAGACAGTAGCAGAGACATACAGTAGAATTCGAGAGAGATTCCGGAGCGGTAAAACAGTGTTGATGTTGTTATTACCGATTTTGATATTGTTGTGATTTTTTGATATTTTGATATTGTTGTTAACGATTTTCATCACATGGTCCTTCTGCTTATCGAACCAGTGATACATCAAATTTCGCGATGGAACTCAAAGTGCGCTGGTAAGCAAAACTTCTATATTTCGAGGGAAATTTTAATAAACAGTTGAAACTGATAAGTGGTTTAACGGTAACCTATAGCTAAGGTAAGCCCATGGAGGCATATGATATATTATTACGACAACGATCAGCCCTGAGAGGGACAGTAACGAAGGAATTAAGACGAATTTCAGGATTTTCGGTGGTTACAAACACAGACCAAGCACATGAAATTAAAGTTTCTATTGATAAATTGAATGACTATCGTAATCAACTAACTAGTTTAAATGATTCTATTTTGCAATTGCTTCAAAGTGGGCACATAGACGAGGACATAACAAAGTCTATGGAAATAGACGAAGCTATACTAGATGCTCTGAGTAGAGCTAATAGTAAGCTCAATGGTTTTAGTGAATCGAAACAGGTGGTTATGTCCCCGGGCATTCCGGAGGGTATTAACACAAGTGTACAACATCAATCGTTGTCAGTTAGTTTACCCAAACTCCAAATAGCAAAATTTAACGGGGACCCCCTAAAATGGGATGAATTTTGGGATAGCTTTTCATCAACTATACATTCAAACAATGAATTGTCTGCAATTGATAAATTTGCGTATTTAAAAAGTTTTTTGATGGGGGAAGCCCTTCGTGTAGTAGACGGTTATCGCCTCACGGGTGATAATTACAACACTGTGATTGAGAATTTGTCTGAGCGTTTTGGGAACAAACAGTTGGCGGTTTTTGCTCATTTTGAAGCAAAGTTAACTCTACCTATTGCTTCTAACGATGTACAAAAATTAAATTCCACTTTTGACGAGTGTGAACGTCATATTCGAAGCTTGATAGCTTTAGGACTTCCTGAAAGTACTTTTGGGCAGGTATTAATCCCAATTATATTCTCCAAGCTTCCAACCGCTATCAAAATGGAGTTATATAGAAGGAATGGCGCTTCTGAATGGACACTAGATGTGTTGCGTACCTTGCTGAAAGATGAAATTCGGGCGAGGGATTGGAGTTTGAGATGCTTTAACACAAAAGACCGTGTAACAAATTTTCGGGAACAGCAAACAGTTACACATTCCAACCAACCTCGGCGGAATTTTTCAGGCAGTCCTGCGTCGCTCTTAAACAACGCCACAGATGGTTCAAGGGCAAAATCAAAACGGTGTATGTTCTGTAACCAAGAACATTACTCTGATGAATGTCCAGTTTATCCAGACGTACAATCACGTCGCTCAAGGTTGAGGGATCGTTGTTTTAAATGCTTGGGCACTGGGCACTTGGTCAAATCGTGTCCTAAAAAATTCACATGCTTCCATTGTAAGAAACCAGGACATGACAGAAGCTTGTGCATGTCCAAATTTGGTGTATTGCATGGAAATTCCAATGCAAACGCTGCGTTGTTGGTTGATGACCACGAACAACAGAGTTCGGCAACACCTGTGAAACCAACACTGCTTTTTCATGGACAGAAAGTTGTTTTACAAACCGCATTAGCTACGGTGAGCGGCACCAAGTCAATAAAAGCTCGCTTTCTGTTCGATACTGGTTGTTCCCGTTCGTTTATAACAACCAGAGTCGCGCGGCAGATTGGCGCAAAATCGAAAGGTGTTGAACGAGTGTCAACAGCAGGATTTTCGGATACCTATCGAAAAACTTGCAATTATGACGTGGTCGAAATTAATGTAAGTCAAACTGATGGTTCAATTAAAGCTATCACAGCAAATGTTACGAAAAACATTTCTATGCCAATACATCGAGATGTCATCGATGTAAGCAAGTACCCCCTTATACAGCAAGTCTCTCTTGCCGAGCCACTGTCGAATGAACCGCAATTGTTAAATATTGATATATTAATTGGCCTCGATTATTATTATGATTTCATAGGTAGCGAACGCATTCGTTGCTCGAACAGTTTATTCTTGTTACAGTCATCGCTTGGTTTTATTGTTACGGGTTATGTTGTTGACGAACGGGTGTCAGACGTTAAATCTGTAACCGCTCTGAACTTTGTCGCAACTCCAGAAATAAGTTGTGCTGTTGAAAAATTTTGGAGCCTTGAGGACATCGGCATCAAAAGTCCGATCGAATGCAATGATGACGAAGAGGCAGTCAAACTATTCAATAATTCAGTGGTAAAAATCGACGGTCGATATTCAGTATCATGGCCTATGAGGCATGATGCGCCATATTTGCCTGATAACAGGCTATTAGCTCTTGGCCGTCTTAAATCGTTGTTAAAAAAGCTCGTCTCAAACAACTTGTTCGAATCGTATCAACAAGTTTTGTTAGACCAAGAACAAAAAGGAGTTATCGATCAGGTTCCGAGTGAGGATCACGATAAGTTGAATGTGCATTACATTCCACATCATCATGTTCTAACGCCCAATAAAGCAACAACCAAATTGCGGGTGGTTTATGATGCATCAGCACGTTCTAGTAAACATAGCCCCAGCTTGAATGACTGCATGTATCGTGGTCCTGTAATTTTGGATGACCTGTGTGGCCTTATTATCAGATTTCGCTTCCACAAAATTGCAGTTGTCAGTGACATTGAAAAGGCTTTCTTGCAGGTCGGGTTGAACGCAGATTCTCGTGATTTGACTCGATTTTTTTGGGTACGTGATCCAGCGTTGAATGTTGGCGCTCGTAATCTCCTGTCGTATCGATTTAAGCGTGTGCCATTTGGGATGATTGCAAGTCCATTCTTGCTAAGTGCAGTATTACAACACCACATTGATCGCTCAAAATCTCCAGCAGCCAAGCTAATTCGGAACAATATTTATGTGGACAATATCATCACGAGAGTGCAAACAATAAAAGAAGCAATGTCGTACTATTTGGAAGCCATAAAACTCTTTGTTGACGCGTCCATGAATTTGAGAGAATGGTTTAGCAATTTATCTCAATTTCTCAACTCGATTCCTTCCGTTGATGCACGCAAATGTCAAGAAACCAAGATTCTAGGTCTTCGATGGAATTTAGCGGGAGATACATTGGCCTGCTCGTCTATTAATGTTGGCGATGCTTCACACTCGACAAAACGACAAGCATTGAAAGCTCTCGCTACCGTGTTTGATCCATGTGGGTGGTTTTCACCCGTCACGGTTATTGGTAAACAACTAATACAACGGTTGTGGGCTGAAAAATTTGGCTGGGACGATCACTTACCTGAAAGTTTGGATGCGGAATGGATGCAGTGTGCCACAAATTTAGCTGAAATTGCGACTCATAGTATATCACGGCGGTATATGTTACCTGAATCAGATAGAAATTGTTCGTTTGAGCTGCATTGTTTTTGCGATGCATCCACTAGAGCCTACGCTTCAGTAGTCTATTTGCGCATAGCGACAGAAACTGAAGTAAAATGTAGCATAGTGTTTAGTAAGACTAGGATAGCACCTATCAAAGGAATGTCGATACCTAGGCTAGAATTGATGGCTGTCGTTATCGGAACTCGGGTGCTTGATTTTGTTCGTAAGCAATTACGATTTACTATCGACAAATGTTACGTATGGTCCGATTCTCAGTGTGTCTTGCATTCGTTGGAAAAAGCTACTTTAACAACTACGTTTGTAAAGAATCGTGTTAGGGACATAAAGATGTTCGAAAACATAGAGTTCAGATATGTCCCAACCAGTGAGAACCCAGCAGATGTGGCCTCTAGAGGTTGCGATTGTGCAACGCTGATGGAAAACGTTATTTGGTGGATTGGTCCACCGTGGTTGCAACAACCGTTGAATTCATGGCCTGGAACAATCGAAACGAAGGATTCTATGATACCAGATGTAGTTATCCCCGTACTGCAACAAGTTAAGCAGCCTAGTGGTAAGCTTCCAAAAACCAGTGTAATAAATGTGGAATCATTTTCGACACTCAATAAATTGTTACGAGTTACGTCTTGGGTCTTTCG
Source organism: Trileptium ribeirensis (assembly GCA_030248225.1). Lineage (NCBI taxonomy): Eukaryota > Metazoa > Nematoda > Enoplea > Enoplida > Thoracostomopsidae > Trileptium > Trileptium ribeirensis. The sequence goes on from JASANE010008793.1 coordinate 5,811, forward strand.
TTTTATACAGAATAGTAGTCCTGAACGACCTTCATGCTCGGGAGGGCTCTCACCATCTGAGATTGCACATTCCCAGTTATTCTGGGTGAAAGGGATACAACAGAAGCATTTTTCTGATTGTATTGCTCGCCTTAGGCAGTCCAAGTTGCCATCACAATTTCGTAACTTGAATATTTTTCTTGATGACGATTTGCTTCGGTGCAAAGGTAGACTGACTTTTGCTGATCTAGAGCCGGACGCTAAATTTCCGTTGTTGTTACCGAAGAATGATCATTTTACTACGCTTGTTATTGAAAGCGTGCACCGTCGGCTTCTTCACGCCGGTGTGTCTCACACGTTGGCGCAAGTGCGACACCAATTTTGGATTGTTTCAGGACGATCTCAAGTAAAACGTGTTGTTAAGTTGTGTGGTGTTTGCCGTGTCTTTCATGGCGGCTGTTATGCCGAACAACCTATGCCACCTCTTCCTCAATTTCGTGTCGAACGTTGTCTGCCATTTGCCTGCACAGGAATTGATTACATGGGCCCGCTTCTGATCAAGGAAAAACCAGACAATGTTTATAAAAAGGTGTGGATTTGTCTTTTTACATGTGCCGCAATACGAGCTGTCCACCTTGAAGTTGTTCAAAGTCTTACTGCCGAAGATTTTTTATTATGTCTTCGTCGGTTTTACGCTATGTATGGCAAACCAAGGCTGATAGTTTCGGATAATGCAAAAAACTTTGTAGCTTCTAATGTCGCGTTGAAACGTATGTGGTGCCATGTCCAGATGGATGATTCCTTCAAAAAATTAGCTTCCGTAGATGGCATCGATTGGAAAGTTATTACCGAACTGTCGCCTTGGATGGGAGGGTTTTATGAGCGAATGGTTGGCGTCGTAAAATCCTCCATCAAAAAAGCGTTTAATTCGCGGGCATTATCGTTTGTAGAGCTGCAAACAGTGATCGCGGAGGTGACGTCTATTATCAATTCAAGACCACTTGTTTACGTTGATGATGAATTGTGCGCTCCTCCGTTAACTCCAAATCATTTTTAGGTGGTCCAAAAACTGTTTTGCCTAACTTGGAGAAGAGTTCGGCTACTTTTAGTAGTGGAAAATCGACACCAGATCGGTTAATTTTGTCGTGGAAACGAATTCAAGCGTTACTTGATAATTATTGGAGAGTTTGGCGAGATCAATATCTGCTTGAATTACGATCGTTTGCAAAAAAGCAGAAATATTGTAAACCCAACGTTACACCGACTGTTGGGGATGTAGTGATTGTAAAAGAAAGCAGTTATCGCCAATCTTGGAAACTTGTAAGGTTGTGGAAGTTTGCCTTAGCAAGGATGGACACTGTCGTACGGTCAAGCTGCAGTTGCCCAATAAAATGATTATAAATCGGCCGCTTCGTTTAGTTTTTCCAATTGAGTTTTACGGAAAGGCTGATGGTAGTGGAAAGGCGGATCTCTCTCCAAAGAGATCGAATGAAATGACAAAACGGGACTCAATTGTGGAAGATTCGGTTGAAACTGAATCTAACTATTCTGTTGAATTTTGAACGAAATATTTTTTATAAAACATAATCTTTACAATATTATAATTTTAACTAATTATTATTGCAGCTATACAAGAATGGCGAGGCCCTATTTCATTGCAAGCGAAAGTGGGCTGTCGCCATACCATCTGTACGACCCACCATTAGTCATTGGTGGTCAGCAGTTCAACTGTCTTCACGCTGCGCGAATTTCTATGATTTTGCACCAAATGGGACTGACTAGACTGGTAGATGATTTGCGACGGAATTCTCGATTGCTTCGGCATCCCAATGAAATTGAGACTTGGCTGCGACAGCAAAGGGGGATTCATCTCGATCCGTATTGGGTGTTTCGCTCCATCGAAGTAATGATGGACATTTTAATAGAACTCACACGTCCCGATGGACCTGATAATGCTTTTAAGCGTTCATTTTTCTCGATAGTACGCTCCTTTCGCAATACCTCGCAAGTTCGCTTTGTGTTAACATCATCTACTTACGAGATGATTTGGTCCTCGGGGTACCGTATGCCAAGCGATACTACCAATCGGAATGCCTGGTACCCGGGCTTCAATTTGTTTGGAGCATGTCTCGATCATTTAGTAATTCGGTATTCTGACAACTGCTGGAATCCCGCCATTGGGCATGCAGCAGCGTACTTCCAAGAGCACTTAACACAACCGCATCGTTTCCGCAAAACTATACTCTGGGTCTCCGACAGCCAGGGAAGGAACATCGAAAATGTGGAAAATGGTAACTTTTTCGCCATCTCTGGTGGTCGATTCCATGATGTTCCAGATGTCTTTCGCCAATTTCAATTGCAATGGCTGGACTATAATTTCATCTTGTTTGTTTTGGGCGTGAATGACGCCCAGCGTTCCGAAAGCAGTCAACGAGATTCGTGGAGCAATTTGGAGGATTTTGTGCAACAACAACCAACTGGACCGACAGTTATCATCTGTTGCCAGGTCCCTAATCCACGCATCTCCACCTTGTGCGAATACTGCAACTTCATTCAACGACGTTGCGAATCGATGCCAGTCACTTGTGTCAACTGGTACAACGACGAAGTTTGCGAATTTCTGGATGACAACGGCGACAGCAACCGACGATTGTTTGTTGAGCCACAACATCTTTCCGCATTTCATGTCAACCATTTGGGCATCAGAATTATGCTCCGGCGTTGTGCTCGTCAATTCCTGCATATGATGACAGTGAAGTTCACAATGTCAAAGAATTCGTTTGCCTACCATCGGGACTGTCGCGGATGGTTTGTACGGTGATTGATACCTTCGCTCGGGAGTGTCAGCGACAACGCTGTGTTGTAACTGAAAATAGTAGATTAGGAGGGATATGTACTGTTAGTATGCAAATTAGTTGCGTTAGACAGTAGCAGAGACATACAGTAGAATTCGAGAGAGATTCCGGAGCGGTAAAACAGTGTTGATGTTGTTATTACCGATTTTGATATTGTTGTGATTTTTTGATATTTTGATATTGTTGTTAACGATTTTCATCATATCCCCTTTTCTTTTTTCGTCTCATTTTCTTTTCGTTTCTCCCGACTGTTCACTTGCCCTCCCATCTGCTCTTCCCTTATTTAGATACTTTAATTATTTACGTTTTAGGGGTAGGGGTAAAACCCGGCCGCGGCCCCTGACCCGTAAGGTAAAAGCCGGCCCCGTACCCGATCCCAAAGGTGAAGATAGCTGTATTAAAATGAAACACTGACAAGAACTGCATTTATTTTGTTTCAATTTTAAATTTATTGTACACATGACCATCCGTTGTGACATTATTTTGTGTGGGTTCTTCGTAAACGTAATGTTTGTAAACTTACGTTTCCCAGGCTTCACGACGGTTACGTGACCCACTTAGCAGCCAGCCGTCACGTATACAGGAGACCAACTGTAATTGTCGCTTGGTTCTAAGCTTATCGCACAAAAAACGAGTTGGAATCTGCAGCCAAGTGAATGAACCGTCGCAACCAAGTACTGAATCGTACCGTCTGTAGTATCATAATACCATGCATTTTATTCTAACGTCTTAATTTGTTTGCGTGCTATAAATGTTTTTTGGAAAGCTTTGGTTATAATCTATGTACGTAATGATAGATTGCCATCCGTACATCCCGGATATCGGGAAGACACCCCGATTTGTTTACACGAATGGTGGCAGCGCCACGCGCTATATTAGGCCAATTTCGAAGCACACCAAGGCGTATTTCTCGACCCATAGCTGAATGAAACATCGCTAAAATTAGGAGACATGGGAATGATTGTCTTTTGGCCTTTTATGCCGCGACAACGTGATCGCTCTTACTCGACCCCTGGACATAGTTAGAAGGAATTCTTCTTAAGTGCCACATTGTTGTAATTGTGTTTTTCTATATTACTTGAAGAAATGCATTAGCTGTATTGCATATTTCGTATATTATGCTAACGTTCGAATAAACTCTAGAAATTCACATCAACGTCTAGCGTTGTTAATTTCGACGACGATATATGTTCTAGATGATCTCTTTTTGTCCGCTCGGAGTAAGTCAGCTATCCGGGCCATGGCCTGTGGATGACAGATCGCAAGCTGTAACGCGTCTAGCTTACTGCCAATGCTAAATCAATAGAGTGATAGAGATACCGCGAGAGGAGTCCACGGAATAAATAGTGGAAATTGCTCATGAAAGCACTCTACTCTAACATCGATCAAAGTTTACTACATACGATAACTTCAGTCACAGTACACACAATCAGGGCTCATGGGTTGTCACTTAAAGCGTACGACGTTAAACTTCCAGGGACTGTCGGAATCCTGTGGGGCCACATTGGCTTCAGCTAGTAGGGTCGAAATGGTGATCGACAGAGATCGGGTCGAAATTTATACAAAAGTCAAATTGCATAATCAAATTTATTCCTAAACAATATTGGTTTGAACATCTTCCAAGTGAGATCAGGATAGGAACATTGGCTGGGTATTATTACCTGTGCGGTGCCAACCTCCCTTGGGGACCTCAATAATCTTACCATACTAGATACGTGTGCAACCAATCGGACGACGCCTGCGACTAGTTAAGCTTTCATCACTTCTTGGGCCCGATCGGGGAAAGTGACAAAAGTGCAAAACTATTGGTCCTGGCTTGAGGTTATGATAGCTGGGGTCGTATGGGGATAGGGTTAGAAAGTTGCAGCTGCGTACCCATATTAAACTTTCACATTCTTGATGTTTGCAAGGCTAAAGGTTTTGAGCTTCCCTGCTCGCCGAACCGTTTAAAGATGTCATTTAGAACCTCGTTCCATGCTTTCAAATCTTAAAATTTAATGAATTGGTCGTGCAACGCGAAAATAAATTATACAAGAAACAAAAATATGCTAGCGGTACCCGGATATCCCGTAATGCTAAGAATTCGACAATTTTTACCATTTTGGTGATTTTAAATTTTAATCGAAATTTCTTTATATTTCTATAATTTTACGTATACTTAAAAGTTTTCATAAATTTGAGGATACAAAGTAACATATATTACAAATACAGTGGAAATTGCAGTTTATTTTCCAAAGAGGTAAAGCATTATTGAGTTTTCACCTTTTTATTGTTGTACGAGTTTCTTTTATGAAATGTTACAAAAGAATGTCTCAATTTTCAGCTTATCAGCTGCCATGGCGCATAGATAGCACTTTTGTTTCTGCTCCACAAACTGAATCCAATGTCCTACATTTATCATATCTACTGTAAGTCTCTGGTAGCCGAACAGTCGCCTTCCTTCCACGCTTGATGGTTGGTTCAGAACATCCAGTGGAAGCTGAAAACCTGCCTCGTCGCCAGCACGTAGATTTATCTGCTTTTAGCTGTCCATGAACGATCTTTGAAAATCCAGGGGAAGATCGATGTCGTTATCTTGAAGCTGTTGTCGGTGCCTTTGTACAGCAGCCACGAGTTTAACGCACGCTACATTCAACCCGAAACATATCCTCATATATGCTTTATTCGTTCCAATACCGATTCGGTAGAGTGCATTCAACATATCGGCCATATCAAGGCCTCCCTTGCTAACATTGTACTGTTGCACCATTATCGGCCGAGGAACAGTGATGTGAGACTTCTCCTTCACAGACAAACAGTTGACCGTATCAATCATATCTAAGCCAATATAATGAAAACAGATTTATAACACCGCTATCCAGCCACCGAATGACGCATAAAGAGGAGTTGGAGTCCATAACACTAATACATTGAACACCGTCACTGCGAAATTCTTTGTCGCTTTTCAAGATTTGCTCTGCGCCTTTGAGCCTATTAGCACGAACAGTTCCTTTCTCGAAGCAAGGTGTTTAAAAAGATTAGGCGTTGTAAAAAGTAATTACCGCAAAAAATTTATAACCTACATTCTGAGGAAACCGTTCGACAAAATTGCAGAACTGAATCTCCGGCACCAAAATCCTCAGTTGCACTGTCATTACCAGCTCGTTATTATACCCTAAACTCGTGGACAATACCACCCTAAAGGATATATGTATCAAAGTAAACTTATTAAGACTTACCTGTCCTACAAAATTAGCTTAATTTGACTCCCAGATGCCTACTCCGGTTACTGAGGCGAAATAATGTAATTTTTTTCTGGCGCAATCGAGACCCGAACTGAGCTCCTGCTGTCCCCTTTTTCGGGAGTAAGGTGTCGAAATCAAACAACCAATTCCACAAATGAGATTTTAAGCTTTCAAATAATGCACAGTAACGCTTGAGCTTGCGTGTCACCCTAAAACCAAATAACGATTTTCACCACTATATGGCTGGTAAGAATCCTTCGCTTCGTTCGTTTCACTGAACCTACACTCAGGATTCAACAAGCATGCATGAAAGGCGTTACTCTGTTTGATAACAAAGCAGCTTTAGATGGAGAGCCGCGTATTAGCGACCCTACAACAGCCCACGACAAAGGGTTACTGATAATCTTACAGGTGTTAGAACATCCAGTTTTGCTATTATGGAATGAAATACTGCTTGAAACGATTCATCCAAGTGCAAGGACAATATATACTCCGATATTGGGCTATCTATACTTCTTACTATAAGACTAGACATCGGACTATCTTTCGGTTACAGTCCTAAATAGTTTCAAGTTGCTGTGTCAAAATACGAAATACACATATATATACACAATTCACTACCCAGATACATGATACCCGGCAAACGAGTACCACTGCCTATGCTTAGTGGTTGCATGTATTCTGGAACGTAATTTAGCGCCGGGCCTGAATTTTCAAATACAATGAAGTGTTACGAGAACAGAATTTAAGCATGTGCAGCTGTGCCTTCAACGAGTACCCGTGCGCTCTACATTTCCGGCTGGCGGACAACCGTACCCGCGCACGGATATGCACATGCCAGAGTTATTTTTGCTTTGTTCCTAAGGACCCTCGAGAATATAGATAGTCGTAAAGTGCGGTAATCCTGGAGGAAATGGAAAGCAACTAAATGGTTACCATTTTGCGTTTTACTAATTCGCGGTCTGGAAAAAACCTGTGCCGCAGTAGCAGATGAAACCTATTCCGTTTTTGGACGTGACTCGTACGGTAGCTATCATGCTGTTTGGGAGCGATTAATCGGTTCCTTAACGAACCTCACAAACTGAACGATTAGCAACTTACGCCGCGCGACAAACTCGGATAAGGCATCGCTGTGTAACGTACGCTGTCAATTTTTAGTTTTAGGAACTAAAGGGTTAAAACACCTTCGTTAACGATAGAATTATTTAAATTGTTACTAAAGTTGCATCGCCTCAAAGCGCTCAATATGCTGTGACATTTCCTAAAACACATTTTTGGATACACCCAATTAATTTAGCTGCGGACGCAGCCCTTGCCATTAATAAACCAAACAGTGCACCGGTTACATTTCCCAGCCGACCATGTAGCCGAATGTCTTGAGCTAATTTAAGTGCTAGTTAAGTCGTGCCAGTTAAATGCAGTGTCGAGCCGAGCCGGAAATTTTCGGTTGTTCGCTCCTGCCATGAACGTGCTCGCTATACATATGAAATGATACCAGTCGGCCGGTTTTGACACCCACGTGTCTCGTTGCTTTATAAAACCGCCAGTTACTATATTTATTTGAAGCCATTTGGAAATAATTTAAATCAATATCTTCACAATCATAAACGAGAAAGAATCACAAGATTAATATTATACATACGCACAAAGAACGGCGCAGCAATAAAATACACATTACTAAATCTAGGATCAAAAACATTTCGATCACCCCAATGATTCGTGCAGCTTAATACGTTATTTCGCTGCTAGAAAATTTATCATATTTAACAAACGCAGTGATTATTAATACATGAACATAACTTGCAAAGATAATTCTGTTCAAATAATATTTTCCTCCTATTAGGTAAAAAATGTACTATCACATACGGTCAATAACTGTAAAATCGCTCACAGTAGCACAGCCTTATGGACCATGAATCATTTGTACTCCGAAAAATGTTGTACCAATCGCATGCCAGAAAAATAGCATCGACGTTACGTTAGTATAAAACAATAATTGCAAAACAAGTTCGCTGAAACGCTAAATCTGCGTCACACGGGAATTATGCTTAACGTATATATATCTGATTTTATTCACCAATATCGAAGCAGTCATTCCCAGAATCTTGTTTTTCAAAGTATTTAAATCATTTAGCCAAAAAGTTGTGAAAATAAAATCCATTACGTGTATATTTTCAGAATAAATAAAGTGTAATAGGAAGCTTACGTCTGTGTAAAAATCGTAATGACGTCATTGAAAAAGAAAGCATCCCAACATTAGATAACCAATCTAGCACAACAATAATACAAATCAGCGTAAAGCAAAGCACAACGCGACAGAAATTGGCACTCGCACCATTGTTATTATAATTATATACATTTACCATTACACCAAGCAGATGAATAAAAAGACGAATAAGCATACAGCGACGCCTAAGGGCGTTATTCTGAATGCAATGACCGACAAAGAATGACTACAGAACACACAATTATAGGTAAATGGTGACAGCGCCGTAATAATTTACTCACGGCTGTAGTTGTTTTTTGCTACTAAAAGTTTTATATTCGAAATATATTCAGTTTTTTAGCTGTAAATTTCCCAAGGCAAAATTGGTACTGTGAAAGGTAAGATTTAAATTTCAGCATTTTCCACAGTACCTTTAAAGCTCAGCAGGAAGCTTGGGTTAAAAGCAACGTAGGTAAAATCTATACCAGCACTTTTATGCAAAATAACAAAGATAACATGTTGAGACCATGAAATGTTCGCGTCCAAACGCTAACATAATCCGGGAGCCTTGCTAAGTAGTAATACTTTTATCATTTTTAATGCGAACGATATGCGTGGTTATATTATACCGAACTCTCTAAAGATGACGCAGAGCCTATTATAAAATTAAAAGCACAAAGAAATATACAATAATGTAAACCAAGCGTAGGTGTCCAAGGCGTCGGCTTACTGGGGTGCACTCATTAGCGGATCCAGAGAGGGGCGCTCGAGTCCCCGTCAGACCCAATTCGGGTCATCAAAAATTTGTAAAACAAATACAAAATATGACTAGTGTCAGAAAAATTTGTTGATCAAGGATGGATTAAAATCCATAGGTGTCGGAGGTCAACCGGCTTTGGGGTGATAGATGGTCTTAAGTAGGTGGAGTTTGTCAAGTAGATTAAAATTTTTTCCTATTTTTGCCAATGTTAATCCTATTTTTGTCACTTTGCACCCTATTTTTGCTCAAAATCCCCGAGACGTCGGAGGAGCACGGACGGTCGACCGTGGAGGGAGAAGCGGGTGCGGAGCCTTCATGGGGTAATGAGCCCCCGTCAAAATTCCTGGATCCGCCAGTGGGTACACTCACATATGCTTTCGTGACATTTAAGAGCAGTTTCTTTGATTTTTGCAGCACACAATTTAAAGAAATATTGCTTTAAAAAATATCTGTTGGTGCTAAAGCCAAAGAAACTTCTCTAATATTCTAATATTTCGTTTAAAGTATTTTGAGTATAGATGCTTAAAGGTGCCTGGCGAAGGGTGCGCGCGGCGGCTAACCAATAATTTGTCAAATCTTGACTAGATTTTCCTCATGCTTCACCCCATTTTCCGCAAAATTACTAAAAATTTTTCTAACGTTGCTAATTGCTAAAATTTTGAGGGTAGTTTGAGAGAGGGGGCGGGGGGGGGCGGTTGGTAAACATGGCTTGGGTGCAACTCTTAGAGCGGTTATACCCATTAGGAATTCCCTACACCGCCTTCTGATCTCATATAACATAAAAAGCTTATATATACTTAAGAAATTACAAGCAATGACCTACTTTATACTTAACCTTAATTAGGTAGAGAAGCGTCACGTTCGTCAAGTTCCGAGTTACCGTTAAAACAGAGTATTAACTTGTTACATCTAACACAAATAGATAAAACTTAATCCAAACAGGCATAACAAAAAAGCCTAGCTAAGTAAATTGATGATAAATATAACTTGTTAAAAATAGTTTTCGATTATTATAATTACAGTTTTGTCGATCTGTTTAGGTCAAACTTATTAATACCACAGTAATATTACGTAATTTATAATCGTACGATTGCCATTGCTGGCAATTAAAAAACGAAGGTGATCCAAAAAGCAAGTGTCAAATTAATAATTATCAGCAAAGTCAGGTTTTTCGAGGAGTCGGCTCAAATCTGGCTCGATCACCTCAAAAGTGGTACGTAGTAAAAAGCACAAATTGTGATTCGCAATGCTTTTTATACGAAAATTAGTTCAGAGACAGTGATTCTTTTACAAAAACGCAACATGTTTAGCAAAATAATCATAATATTTTCTCAGATTTAGAGCAATAATGCCTATTTAATGGCAGGTAAGAATACTTGACATCATGGTAAACAGACCAATATATAGTGACTAATCCAATTATAAACATAGACAACGACTCAAATACAATAAAATCACATACAGTTTAGCTAAATACAACTATTATGTGGGAACACACAATATAAACAACAACAGTAGGAACAATCGCTAAAGCAGTTGAGTTATGTATAGCATATACTATAAATCGGCAGGGGTATTCGACTTTGGCTGTCTTAGAACACGGTTATGTCAGAGTACAGGTGACCCGAGCGCTAGGTAATCAGAAGATAGTTTTAAAGTGGATCTGTTGCTAAAAACGTTTCGTTAATCTTTGGGTAAGCGACAACATCCGGTGCTTCGTTCAATTCTGAAATATTAATTGTCGGTGTTGACTTTGTACTTATTATATGCCAGTCATCGAGACGGTTTATGAAATGTAAGTTCTAACCATATTCACTATATACATTCGTTTATCATAAAGGCCAGTGCTACGTAATGGATAATTTTATACCAAATCCTTTCGTGGCTTAAAGATGTCGTATTACATTCTGAACGTTCCGATGAGAAATAAATCTGATGCCCAATTGTGACGCAAATAACATTTTTGTATTTTTTTCTAACCACGCGAAGCCTTGTCATATTTTTCAAGTACACGCCTAAGCCATACTTAAAGACACAATAGCGAAACTAAGAATAGGTTATAACGACAGTTTGCCAATACTATGTAGGCCCAGAACTGTGTTTCACATTCCGCATTAATAAAGTCTGTTTCGTTACAATGGTAGTGGTGACTTGCTGAAAGCTATGGGCTTGATATATTGCATGAAAGTATGTTTTTGATATATTGCCAAAATCATTGAAATTTTCAGGAGTATTATAAAGAAATCTTGTTTGTAGCATCAGAACACAATTCTATTGTTCTTATATTTATTTATAATACTAACCAAAATTACCCAAAAAATTGGTAATTTAAGTCCCGCAGTATTTTCATACAATATAGCGGCAATTTTAGTGTTTACGACTTCAAACCTGTAACATAAATTTTCTATTCTACTATCAGTGAAATAAAAATCTGCGTTTAGAAGAGATCTCGCTTTGTGATAATTATATACCCGACGACCGCACATTCAAATTTTATAATCTGTTGAAAGAGCTTAATTAGCTATCGTGCTATTGCAAGATATACTTTTTCCAACGCATTACATTGAAAATTAAACAAATACTAATTGTTGCCACAATACACCAAGCAACAACCAATAATAGCCATCTGCCACAACAGCTAGAAATTTACAATTTGCAACTAGTGCGGTACAATGGCGAATTCATAACTTGCCTTAACGGCGATAAGAATACCTACTTACTACACTATTTTCTATATCCATATGTGATTAATTAATTTCAGGTTGTTTTGACATGGCAAGCCACTAGCGATGTAAATATGAACAGGGGGTGGCTCGAGCTTCCCCGTCAAAAACTTGAAAAAGATAAAAAATATAGTGTTAGAACAGTTTGTTGTACAACGACGGGTTGAGGGCCGAGTCTCCTGGTCAAAGTGTTTGGATCTACCAGTGTCGCAACCTATAATAGTATAATATTCACACACTATTAAAATTGTTCTGCTGTAGGCACAGGTTTATTCGATGACAGCGGCTTATATCTTCGGTATCACCATATGATATTGTTTTGGTGTGTCTAAAACTATAAGGTGGGTGTTCAGTATATTTGTACTGGATTATATAATTTACAGTAAGCGGTTTTGGGCGTTGTACTTCGAGGCGAGGTTGTTCTGTGACGCACTATACGATGTATGTTAGGATGATGGTTGTAAAAAACCAGGCGATGATTGAAGGAAAACAAACGCCCGAGTATGAGATACGCCGAGAGAACACTTTGTATGGCAGCCAAAATTCCCAAAGTAGATCCATCGGATGCTCCGTTGCCGCTGTCAATTATATCCACGCAAGGTTTAAAACTACCCACCAAATTCTTACCTGGTTTCAAATTAGTCACCAATAAAAGTTTCTTAGCGTTTATTATGAATTTTGATTACAATTATTTATTACTCCACGAACACCAACAATATATGTCATATTATATTTACGCGATGGTAACACGTATAATACTAACATTGAATGGCACTGCGATTGCTAGTTTTTGTAATAACAGTAGAGGTGAGAATTTCGGCCCGCATCCTGGCCCGGCCCGCCACCTGGTAACAAACGGGCCGGACATAATGTTGCAGATCCGAGTCGTTCCAACCCCGATTTTCAACGAGCCGTGTCGATCGAAAAATTTTCAGTTCGTTCTTACCTCAAATACCGAATGATTAGTACACATTTAGATAATCTTGGGTTTGTTTTAATAATCTTTGTGGGGCTCACTTGGTATGTGTTTTTATCTTTATATCGCTTTAAGTCAAATGGGCCTGGAAAATTCGCAGCTTCGGCCAGGCTTGCCTCAATTTCCCACGGGCCGAGCCAGGCCGTGAGGGTTAGGCCCGTTCGCACCTCTAAATAACAGTAACATCTATACAACGAACTACACCATTACAAGGCAAATACGCACAAGAGATATATGTATATATAAGTACGTATATAATGTTTACACATATATTATGAGTGGTGGATATATTTTATACACATATGTTTACATTTACTATGTACACACCGATATTTATGAATAATGGGCACATATACGTATTAAACTAAAACCTAAATATGCGATTATGTTTTTCCGTGAAAAATAGTTTCCAGTAATTTGGCTAAAAGTAAATATACATTTAAAGCATTAATTTGTAATCAGAAAACGTATGCAGTATTAATGGTGGCAGTTAAGTAGCAACTTTCTAATTAAAAATACTCTGGTATACGCATCCGAAAAGGGTCTGCTAGAAACAGGGGTGTCGTGACCTCAAGTTAGAAATTGTTGCCCCATGCCCCACCCCCAACTTACAACTGAAATAAAATGTTTTCCACATGCAATATTCAGATCACACGTTGATTTAGTCCTCGTAATTCGTGGGTGGTCTCCCGCTGAAATTTTCTGGTGAAGTCCATGGGTAGAAACCTACTTCAATCCCGCATTCAGCTTTCACGACCACTTTAAATATCTTATTTGCCATCAATTGTAATATTCACCATAACTTTCTATTTGTCTATCGTTTTTGATTACATGGCTAGTCCAAAGTAGGGGTGGAGGTGGCCCCCCGGCAAAAATTCGTGTCCCCCGGCTCAAAGCCTTTTTTGGCAAAGTTTTTGGAATAGCCGACAACCGACCGGCAGGTGAGCCAGGTCCCCCCGCTAACGAGGTTTGGACTAGCCAGATTACATATAGCCATGATTTTGGCGTTTAGCAACCAAATATTTTCAGTGATTGCTGAGAAAATCTGCGCATAGAAAAGAACTTGCATTTTGTTAAAAAAAAGCCAAAATATGCAAATAAAATGAAAATTTTCAGTTGTAACTTGTTACAGCTAGAATCGATTTGAATCATAATTTTACAGATATGTACTACAAACATTTTAAATAATACAGGGAACGCCTGTTTTCAGTTACAATAATTTACCTGCGAAATCGCAATCTGACTGGTTACAGTTACAGACTCAAATAAAAGCAAATATTTGCTCAAATTGCTGCTATTCAATTTCAATTCGAGAACCAATTATCGTTTTTATTTCTGTAGGTAATCGTACTTCTAACGGTATTTAACCACGCAGCTATCAATATTATATATAAGTATTTGTGCAATGCGCCATCATAATACATATATTATATATAATGCGTGTCTAATCAGCATATGTGTCTCGTAGTTAGCTCCTTTGTAGTACAATATACTTGAAAAGTTTCAAAGAATCGGCGTAAGGGGTCTATGTATATCAGATCAATGGTGGGCAGGGTAATGGACTTACTAGTCATGATTTTAGCCACTGTGGTGGAGGGATTGGCTCGTTATCTCAAATACTGCCACTGCTGGAAACGTATATTTTAAGCAGTTATTCAATGTCAAGAACTATTCAGAAATTACATCTATTTACGGTATTAATTATTCAGATATTACACTATTTACGGCACAATGTTTATGTAAACACGGATAGCGATAGCCAAAACACGATATTACATATAAATTCGTTACAATATAAGTAAGGAAATGTATATCAAAGAAAAAAGTGAATTCAATCAATGAATCAACGCGAAAAAAGTATAGAATCACACTATACTGATAAAATTTTTTAGAAATCAGCAAAGTAATAAGCTATAAATAAATCAACGGCAAACAATCAGTTAAGATCCACGATTATACGTATCCCAAACAGTGTTTTATAGTAAATCTTAGATATTTTTACAATAAATTTACGTGCTTAGCTCCAAATACCTTCTCTCTAATTCTCAAAAATTATAGTTGGATGTGTGTTATCATGACAAAGAAAATCGCCATGTATTTGTACATTACTGGTTACGTTTTACTAACGCATTATATTACAGCAATACTACGAAAAAAACGCGGTTAAATATAGCTCGCAAAGCAGCACGATTATTGCTTTTCCGAAAAACAGGAGCTTTTTCTCGAATTTGGAATCAGAACGATAGATAACATGAGCTAAGGTGTGCTAGAGTCATTAGGTGCCCAAGCAAAGATATGAGGGAGACTGCAATAATTATGGTGGTATTCTGCCGACAATTTAAAACATCCCGTGCAAAACAAAGCTCAATATATTGTACATATGTTGCAATTCTGGTTCGTTTTTTTGGTTGCTGCATTCATGCTACTACGATGTCTTTACTGGATACATCAGTACACACATGCAACATAATCGCTTGTTGGATCTTAAAAGTATTTCCTTGCAATTCGATTATACGTGATCAGTTTTACTTTTACCAAAACCAGTAGTACTAACTGTCATAACTTTGCATGGATAATGATACCGCGCAACCGAAAGCTAAACACGCTTATCGTTGTCCGCACGCCCTCCAAAATTTACAAGAACATAATTAAAAGAGATTTAACAGAACTAGATGTGACATCTTTCCGGAACAGCCAACAAAATTTTAAAAGAATAACTCCCTAAATTCAGGAACCCCAAAACCCAATAAAGTCTGTTTCAAATCTATTCTATTTGAATAAATAACTTGAATCAACTGCATATCGCCATTCTTAATTGGTATTTGCCTGCTGTACCCATATGTGCTAACATTCTCTTCGAGAAATCAAAATATCGGTCACTAGTAATAATAAATCGTACAGAAAACAACAATAATAATAATAGCATGATGTGGGCTAGATAATAGATACCCGCCAAGAGAGCTTGATAACATATCCCTAAATACAATAATTTTGTTCCAACACGCCACTTAGCCACGCAACCACAATACAAGATCATGATCACATATTAATGAATCGCCAGGATGCTGTAAGGGTAAATACATAAGTTAGTCGTAGGTACTTGTTCATGCTCAGATTAGCGGTCAACGGGTGACATAGTATCTAACAGAAAATGATCCAATTACATTATTACTATTGATTTATTTACTTGTATTGGATCAAAATGATGGCAAGCAATAATTACTTCGTAAGCAGCATTATTCGAAGTTACAAGAACGACGAATAATAATTTATAATAATAATACGGAACCAAAGTGCCCAGACGAACCCCGGCTTCGTGTTATTTGTACGTATTCAAGCGGCCAAAAACGAACAACCCGAATATTATCATAAAGTTTGCCAGCCGTTGACGAGTCTGATCACAACACGGCTGCTAATGTTTTCGACCATCGATATAGCACAATATGTTCCAATACGGTTAATATTTGATTTATTTAAAGTCCATCAAAGGTTTGCAACTGAAAACCACTTTTTGCACTTCGTGTAATGACGATCATTGCCGGTATTCTTGACTAACGAAACCGTCGCTGGCTTAGTTTTGTTAAGGTAAGGTGTTAACAATTGCAGGAGAGACGTATTTCCGATAGATTTATTAGCCAATATTATTGATAATAAACTATTATCATTATTAATAGAAATTTACCATGTAGTTTTGGAAGGAAGAGCGTTTTATTGTTACTATTTATTGTGCCCATCATGTTAATACTATAAATTTGGTATAACGTGTGATTTAGATGTAGGTAGGTATTTCTTGTCCGGTAAGTAATCGAAACATCGATGTTTGCATCGTTTTCATTTGAATCTAAAATTACAATAAAATCCAACCTGAACCCGATTGTTCGTGCTGGAACAAAATAATGCATTAATAGAAAAATAAAGCAAGCCTTTTTGCTCTATACAGGACCAAGAAACTCCTCAAGCATTATCGGAGCATGAAAACCACCATATCCAAATTTCAAGCAACCACCAAGCTTTTTTTCAGCTTTGTAGATCCCTTTTGAAGTATGTATTATAATCATGATACTAAGGGCAAAGTAACATTTTCAGCGCTTTTAAAAACCATGGTGATTTTATTTTGCTCGTTTGGTCTTACCATATAGGTGTAAACTTAGGAATTTACTTGTCGCTCACAACTTTCAAAAAATAAAGTTTTTTGGACTCTCTGTAGCCGGAATCAATCTCTTACCGGAGACTTCCAGAATCCGTTGTTTGCCCCAATTCCACTTCCGAAAATCGCGCTAGCTCGATTTTGAATTAGATTCGCCGGTACACGCAAAAATAAAAGAATGGGTAAGCGCACTAACAGTGGAATCGGGTGATTTAAAAAGGAGTTAGGACCCATAATGATATCATCGTTGCCGCAAATGCGTACAAATCTAGATATGCACATACATACTGGAACATGTCAAAACATGTACAAAAAGCTGAATTTCTCTCACTTGACCGGGAATGAATTGCCCTACAGAAATAAAGCACATGTTATCGGGCTATGCAAAGATCACGATTTAGCGATATTCGTTACGTTGGTCCCAACGAGCACCAATCACATGCCCAAAACGGAAACATTGCTCCTTCCATCGTATTCATTACCTCGAAAATATGATTTTTCTAGCCTTATTATTACAATTACATTGAATGAAATATTTAAGTTTGCTAAAACTAGATATTTTAGCTTACTGTGGTGTTCAGATTGGTAATGACAACAAAAGTAGCTTACAGAAGTAAACGCGTTTGATATTTCATTAATCTTAAGCGCATCATTCTCCTTAAAACGTGAAATTCGCCTAGTCAAATAATTCAAATTTTAGTTTTTTTGGCCTAAATAAATACTTTTTTACACTTTGGCACAAAGAAAGGGTAAGCCTGCAGCTCAGATAAAAATATTATAGGCCAAAATTGGGATTCAGCATTGTGTATAGTACTAAATTGGGATTCGGCATTGTGTATAGTATTTCAGTTCTTGCTCGAATGCAACAGAGAAGCTGTTGCAACTCAAATAAAAATTGACAAATTTGCTGAACTGGTGTCGGTTTTCAATGATTTTGAAGAAGAAATAATAATACTGTAGAAGCGCAAACATAGGTACATAAAATTGAAGCAGCAAATTATGAGTCAAGCAAAAATTTCCAGAAAAAACCGTAAACCCAGTATCGAGTTATAAGTGAAACAGACCGACAAAGTATACTAAAATACATATTATATACAATAACTGACTTAGTGATGCTGAGAAGCATTGACTACTAATGGTACGTTAAGGTGGTGTCGTGAAAATAGTAGTTTGTATTGTAACGTTTTCACAGTGTATTGCATTTAACTGTTAACTGTTATGTTAAAAACATAACGAAACCATGATGGTTAACTAAAATAGAAGAATAATAATAATTATTGTGTATAGAAAAATGATTATCACAACAAAAACGGTCTCCGACTCACTTCTCCCACAGCAGTAGCAAGCATTGTAACGATTTTTTCGTGCGCTACGGCAACAACGCTCATTCCATTGATTTCGATAATACGATGACCGACACGAACTCCGCCACGCTCGGCAATGCCACCGCGAAGCAATGAACAAATCTAAATATAATAATATATGCCTGTAGCTGGTTACTCGATCTAGTCAATAAACAAATTTTCACATAAAGGCAAAAATCGTGGTTTAGAATTAAAGATAATTTATTACCATGCCTTTAGTGCACAAATTCGAGGTAAATACGCAATTTTTGCACCAAACCGACAGTTTTATAGAAAAGAAGTAAAACCCATATTATTTTGCCGCAAAAAGTCTCCAAATTGTGCCTTTTATTACTTATGGCTATGTTAAATTTGAAGATTGCGACATCGACAGCCCATGCAAATTTCTATCCTTTTCTGAATTATATCTTGTGGCGGTTAATTTATTACATAGCTAGGCATTAGGAACTCTAATCTTTGTTTTGCTTTTTGTTGTATCTTTTTGCTTTTTTCAAGTATCATTTAAGTTCAATTTTCGTAGTAGTAGGGAATTCGACGACCGCAGCGTTTAGTATAATACTGTGTGTGCAGTGTTTTATGATCACCTAGAAAGCTACTTATCATTTCTATTGCACGAAATATAAATATTAACATAACTGTAGTGCATAAATAAAGCTCACAACGATAAAATGCTACAATAATCCACCACAACAATTTCGTGTAAGACTACACTCCTACAGAATGCCCTCCACTTTCATATAATTTCGCCCGATTATTTAAAACATTTCCTTATGGTGCCGAACTGAATGGATAACCGTACAATAACATTCAGCTTAATCTCAAAAATTGTTTAGAACGACACTATTTAATCTCATCGTTGTTGCAGCCTTCTTCGGTACCCCGTAAATACGATCTATCCAGCGTCATCTGTGTAGTAACACCATCTGTAATTTTCTGGCCTTTCCACAAAGGGACGAAGAGTGGCCCCCAGAGTTTTGGAGTTCCCCCAAGATTTCGGCGGTTTCCCCATGTTAAATTTTGACTTCCCCCGGTGAACCCCAAGATGTTTTGAGGCAACATCAAAAATGATCGCCGCAACAAAAACAGTTAAAAAAACTAATACCACTGCTATTTCGATTATTCATAATAAAATCCTATGAAAAATGAAGCGCGGCCTGCTAAAATAGTTATTGTCACTGGGTAAACTAGCAACTCGCAAGCGAGAGCATAAGGAGCGAGTGTGGCTAGCCTGAACTTATTGACCTTTTCGTCGTTCTAAACTCATCATACACAAATCTTGGTTGACCAAATGCTTTTAGCAATCTATGCCGTAGTTTAGACGAGGTTAAGAAAATATCGACTGTGTAATATGTAGTTGATAGGCACACTGCCAAAATTTAAACCAAACACTGTCCGTCACATTCAAGCTTAACAACAGCAATACCTACGTGATTTTGACAAAAATTTACAGTTTTGCTCTCATAATATAGTACCTAAAGAGGTTATCGGATAGATGTCAGACCTGCCGTTGCAATAGCAAAAACACGCTTGGAAAGGTGAACATACAAAGCAGTGCTTCTACCACTGTGTGCCGTTGCAATCAATGGTAAAAAATTATATATATCCGCCCGACCGTTCCTAAGCTATATAGCAGTTGTTGTAACAAAACTTTGGTATAGCTCGATAACATAGCAGCAGAATAATCGGTAACCTAACAACTGAATAATCTATCTTTAGCACTCAACTTTGATACAATTGGTTTCAAATTTAGCCCGTTTTATGGTGTGTCTTGCTCGCAGTAGTATCTGTCGCAATATGTTAACATCTCCTTCGTGACGGTCACCCTTACCTACAACTTGGAACTATATTTAGATATTTCCATCTTTGAGTTCAGAAACTAGAGGGGTCATAACTACTTTTGCCCAATACATGTTTGGTATTAAAGAGGGGAAAACCAATGGTAAATATTCGTGATATATAAATCTCAAAGTTTCAGTCCCTTTTAGTAACGGGAAGAATAAAAGGGTGTTCGGTTTTTACATATGACTAAAATGACCGTAGCGTTGCCATTGAAGTATTGCTATAAAAGGGTGTATAATTACTATAGTGTATTTTAGATCGGCGCATAAACCTGAATTTGGAACGGCGAAAGTTTCAGTAATCGCAAAGTTGCCATACTCGACCCGTTTTTTCGAGATTTACGAATTACTAGCAATAAACCTAAAATAATGGGCAAATCGACTCAGAAACTTCTTAACCCTATGCATCGGCCCACTGCAGCATTTATAAATTTTTATTTAATCATCTGTTTAAATAGCAACTTACTACTCCATTTTGCACGCTAAACCCAAGTTGGTATTTCGTATCTGGACGCTTGATTCTAACTTCGACAACCGGAGGAGTATGAACAACCGTTAATTTCACCGCAGTTAGATGACGAACACTCTGGAATAAAAAAATCGTAACAAAGTCACCCCATTCCTCAAAATTACACAAGTACATGACAATGGGATGGTAGAGGTTTAGTACATCCATTCGAGCTTCACATAAAAATATAATAATATGGTTGTTTACATTACATGCTGCAAGCCACTCTGGAGTATATTTTGATTTTTGCAGGTGATAATAGCGGACCGTCGTTAGAGAAGCATTCCCTCGTTGGAGGAGAATTCATCGTAAAATAAAAATATATATACCCTTGCGCTGGATGTAGTTGTGGGACGGGGAGTTCAAGCATTATGCTGCATATTATATTGGCTTCATTCAAGAAATCGATAATCCAACTGGTCGAACACGCGTGTTATGCGTGAGTCCACTTTATATGCGTACACCAGCGTTGTTCTTTTGTCAAAATCATTAAATGCATTTTGCTCGTACACATTTCTGCTATGGGTATTCGCATTTCAGTAAACGCGAACAGTGGCTCTGCGATGTGTCACAGTACCATCCAAAAAGAACGGCCCGAAAAATCCATCACACTACATGCCCAAGAACACTGTTCGACCAGGGGCATTCACACGGTGTTATATGATGGGTTTTCTACATTCCAATACACACAATTATGCGGTTAACGTGGCCATTAACTTTAAAATTGCTTTCTTCGGATCCAGTGACTTCGTCAGCTAAGTCAGGATCTTTGTCAAGACGGTGTAGCCATTTTTCACCACATTAAACCCTGCTATCATAATAATCATTCAGAGCATGAATTAATGTCGGTCTAAACGGTTTTACACCCAAACATATAACAATTCAGAAAACAGTCAATTTCTTGATGCCTCTTTTAACCGCACAACGGCGAATTGACTGTATCGGACTATTGTCCAAATAATAGAAAATGTCAACTGTCGCAGAATCACTATTTATCGTCTGTGGTCTCATTGTTCGGAGCAAGTCAGCTACCGAACCTGTTAGGTCAAACCTTTTATTAATTGAAGCAATCGTTTAATGATATATGTGCTGTGGAGACGAATGTCGGAAACATTGTCGCACAAGTTGACGGATATTTTGGTTAACTGAATACAGTCTTACTTCTGTTATTCGATCAGCCAAATAAAATCAAGCATCAGAATGTGAGTATTTCTGGCGCGTACTGTACATCATAATGCTCTACAAAATGAGCCCAATACCTATTTATTGGTTATAGAGATTGGCCGTTCTCGTGCATTTCAGGTCTTATGGCCATTTTTTGATAAGCCTAAGACGCAAGTAATCTATAATAGAGTCCCAATTATTGCTCTACAAAATGAGCCCATAACCTCTATAGATGTCCGTCGTTTTTCGAGATGTCGCGTTTTAGTCTATTTTGGGTATTATGGACCTCTTGAAAACCCCATTTTGGCCTTAATCCAGGGCAGAATGGTATCGTTGTGCAAAAGCTGTATATACAGTTTCATAGAACCTTGACTGTTCCGCAAATTGAGACTGATTCGCTTGAAATATCGGTTGTTGATATACAGCCAAGAATGTGTTTCGTAGGACCCCTGTGTGACTCCACCAGAGCCTCTTTGACACTCATTTACTGCAGAAAGGAGTTGGAATGCATTTCACGTCTAACTAAAAAGCAAACAAAATGTTAAGAATTCGAATGAGCTATTGCGAGCGTCACTCGGACCCTTCAAAGTTGAGGTGTATGTCTCAATCCGAAAAATTTAGAAACGGACACAGTCGAAGTTTACTACAAGGCTCGTTTTTCAATAATTATTTGTAGCGCTAAATTCTGTTTTACAGCCTGAACATTATACAACAGAACAAGCACCCGAAAATATGGAAATATTTAACATTTAGAACAATTTGTACCCCGACTTTCTAATTTCACCCAAGAATGAAAATCCCCACAACGCTACCGATTTTCCGAAAGTTATGAACAAGTACAGCCTCTGTTAGCATTTCATGAACTGGAAATACCGATGATACGAATGTGAGCACAAATTTTTTTATGAAGGTTAATTTATGTGATTTTTGAAAAGAATAACCATATTCATACAACCGCTTAATTATTCAAGTAGCTATTTTAATCGAAAAACACGTTTTATACTACATCAACCTTTACGTCCAATCTAAGAACAAAGCACTCAATCCATTCATTATAATAAATCACCGAAGCAGTAGCCACCATAAACGCTGTAGTTTCACTTAAATGAGGTGACGGCTTGGTATCGTGGACCCTGTTAATTATTGTCAGTTATAGTAAGCCAGTCGGTCACACAGACACAACAACACAATATTACGCTGACGTATATTTCCAGTTAAGCTTAATTAGCATTTCGTCTTACCATTGCTATATAAAAGCCCAACATTGATTTTGTAGCAGTAATAAACAAGCTGCTGCAGCTGTCAAAGTCACTCTGACAATATTAACACCCGACCAGCATATTTATATTATATATACGTCATGCAGATGTACATAAGGGCAAAACTGCAGTCAAAGGTAGAAATAATAGTACTAGTAAACAGCCACGGTTATACAAGCAGTAAACAGAAACATTATTTTATATTAAAAAATAAACTGGCATGTTTGGAATCTTGTAAACAAAACACTAATATACAATAAATTATACAATGTGCTAGTTGCAATACTTTACAGAGAGTATGATTTATCAAAGCTTCACACACAGTCTCACAGTATGTTCACACACATTTAATAGTACTCGCCAGAAATAACTGTGACGTTTCAGACACACGAACATGGAACAGAAATCCAACAAAATTTACTTACCGCGAATAAGTTTCCAACAGGTCTCGAACAAACTTTTACAAAGCGCAAAAAATTTCCGACCAGATCATGAACGTAAATTCAAACATTTTAAGATCAGATGTCGTTTCTAGCGAGTACAGTCTTTTAAATCTATATTATTTTTGTAGGATTTTTAAACTATTATTATTGACAATATTATTTTATTCATCAATATCCTGATCCATATTTTAATCAATCCACTCAATATTGGATCTAAGAGTAGCTGTATCCGTTTTGGAATAGTATGAACGATCAAAATGCAATACCATTTTTGTATTCTAGCTGAAATCACAACGGACAAAACTATCACAAACACGGGGTACAAGCTTTTGGCTGGTACATGTTTCAAATGGTTTTTAAAGCGCGGTTCGTAAATAGTTAAGTGGCACTAAGCTTATCTTAGAAACAAAGTACTGAAGTACTGATTCCAAACTTTTCAAACAGCAGATTTTTTAATAATAATTATTAAAAAAATATGAATTATTCACAAAATTCTGAATTTCTTTTTGTGTACTTTGAGCTTCTAATACAAAACATGAGTAGAAATCCCTGCTAGATAGTCAAAACGAAATTTTTTACTAAATTTTGGAATTATGAAAACCACAGTTTGGAATCCATTCTTTTGCTTAATTATACCACCACGCATGTGCGAAAACGATGATTGTCAACAACATTATGCAAAAGTACAAGATTTCATATTATTATTTTCATTTTAAGTATCACAATGGAAAATTAATAACCAAAAACAGACCTAAAGCCGGCCTCTCAAAGGAGAGCAAATCCGGGATTTTCGAAACCTCCTAGGATTTTGGTGGTCTCCACATGACAGGCCATGCCCCTGGGAAATTTTTTGTTTCCCCAAGCTCTCACAGGTACTAGCTGACATTAAGCATGATCGTCCAAAAAAATGTTGCCCAAGGTCATACATGCTCATAGGGGATTATCCTCTTTAGGCTCTCACCGCCCCCCCCCCCTCTCCCGCCTCGAAGTCCCAAGCAGCGCGGAAAAGTTTGGTAAAAAATGAACAAAAATTGGGCGAAATCAGGAAGACCTGGCACAAGGTTGGGCAAGATAAGTGCCTAAAATGAGCTCAAGACAATTTCAAAACTTTAACCGCCCCCCGGCCGACAGCCCGATAACTCTGTGCACCCGCTATCCTCTCTTGGACTTCGGACCTCGCCTGTGTAGTACCAAGGTATTAAACTGCTTTTATTTCGACCATTAATAATAAAATAATATGTCAGGAGATCACCATGGCTTAGATTAATATAGATGATTGTTGTGATTGCTGGCATTTCCGAAACAAACAGCTGATTTATAAGGGATTAACAATGTTGAATTTCTGTCACCGTTATAAGTACATACTGTACCCGCCAAAAATGACTGTCGCTCGCTCGCGACTCGCTCGAAATGAATTTGTTATAAAAATATAATTTTCAATTAATTTAAACAGTTTCGAAATCTCGAGCGAGCCACTCGCTCGTGGCTCGCTCGCGACTCGCTCGAAATGCGACGGTCATTTTTGGCGAATACTGTAACTATATGTTTTAATTGATTCACTATTTTCGTCATAGTATCCCTATCTGAACATAGCATTGCTCAATGGCGATGTTTATTGCACGTCATAGTATCCCTATCCGAACATACCATTGCTCAATGACAGGTGGTACAGCTGCTAACTAACCTTAATATGAGTTTGACAAGCGGTTAGAGGCAGCCCGACCAAGCTAATCCCGTTGACGTTTGTTATTTGGTCGCCGATATTTAGCTGATTGGAACGCGCAGCAGCACCGTTCGGCGCGAGATTGGCAATAATTACCGTTGGCAGCATGCTTCCCCAGCCCGATTCGACGATAACTATACCAAGCAGTTCACCTTTGGTTTTCGGTACAACCACCTGTCAACAAACAAGTTTAAACTTTGAGTAATATTTTTCTTCGTTTTACCATTGAGCGGTCGAGAACATGCATGCAGTATTGGTGAACTTGCGAAATTAGGAAATAAGCGATTTTGTAATCTAATAGAACTTGTACAATACAACAGAACGCTGTATAATACTTTTTGGGAGTTGACAGCCTCTGCATTTGAAAGCTCACAAATACGTATATGCTGCGTACATTAGCAACACCTATAAGACCTAAACTCTCGCATGATTCACAGTTCTGAAAGGTTAATTACATATTACAGTATATTTAGATATTACAGTTTCAAAAATAAACAAAAAAAGTTGGACCACTTTGCAGTCGCATAGAGGATCATGTGCACATGCGCACGCATGCCAATGCGCTGAAACGTACACACGCGCAAACGCGTTTTAACAACACGCACCCAAATCATGCGTACGAATTCAGTAGCGTGTAAACGAGTTTTTAGGATTTCTGAGCGTGAGGGTACTTGTAAAGTCGACTATCCACTTGTATCTCGCAAGCGAGGGTGAAACAGAGCGCGCTTGGCGTACACTGGTCCATCCATGAACAGATTTTGCAAAAAGCCCTTAAAACCTGTTTTTAGGTTTTTGACCCGGAAGGCGGGTCGAGCTATTTGCGTAGAAGGTACAACGTAATCACTGTTCCCATCGAACGAAAAAAATTTATTGAAATACATCCATCCAAAGATGGGTTATGAGTGACAGCGACAAACCGAAATTTTCACTATTTTCGACCTAGCGCCCGCAATGGAAAATCTAATCTCCTCGCTTCACCGCTCTGTTTGAATAAACAGGCTGAATTACAGAATTGACTAAAACCAAATTTCGTCTTCTTACCGCCCTGATCGGAACTGCAATCCACATATTTAAAACCATATTGGAAAGTGTTTGGTAACTCACATGGCCCGGGGTATTAATGAACCGAAAGCAGCTATATACAGAGTGTACATTCAGTGTCTATTTTAATGTTCCAAGCTAAGGAAACGTTACTGCTGTCTGCTACACATAAAACTAATAACTCTATCGAAATTGCAGCACGTAGTGAAGCATAGTTACACCTACGCCCTTTGCGTGTACAGCCAGTCAGTTCTCAATAGCATACATACGTCAATATGCTATATGTGGATATTACACAATACCGCACAAACTATAACAAAACTAACACCCGCAATAAGTTTCCAATGCCCGAAAACCGCCCAAGTGCAAGCTATTAGTCTTCCAGGACGTCACAATAAAATTTGGAAGTTTGGGTAGATGACCGTGGGGACGCCATAACCCAAGGAACCATCGATCGTAGAGCAAAATCAAAACCGCCATGCCCGAAACCCCCCAAGTAAAAGTTTTCAGCCTTCCAGGAGGTTATAACAAATTTTCGAATTTTTGGTCGAAAAACCACGAGGGTGCCATAGCTCAAAAACACCGTAACTCCAGAACCGGAACCTTAATCGAAAAAATAGGCATCGGCATTTTACTATGAAATAAAACCAACTATAGAAAAAAATTGAAAGTTAAGATAAAAATAACCTTGCTTCTGTGAAGGGTACTAAAATGAAATAATAAAGTGTCCAATTCGCGTCAGGTTTGCGAGAATCTGCAAAAATATCAGTGAGGCAGTGAAAATACAGCGCTATGATATTTCATTACGCGAGGAATGACGGTTGTGGAGATATAAACATTTTCGTGTATTTTGGACCAATGGGTCCATTGAAAACCCGTTTTGACCTAGCCACACAGCATAAAATAATAACTATAG
>JASANE010008794.1:0-56510 GCA_030248225.1 Trileptium ribeirensis
GTTACGCTTTTGTCTAAACTAGACTTCATTGTACGAAAATATTGAAACGTACGACAATCATTCGTATTTTTCTTTAAGCTTGTGAGCTGATGTGTATGGGTCGTTAGCTTCCTACCGCTGTTAGTGTTAGTTCCTAGGCAATTTTAAGTCGGGTCCGATACCTGGTGCGATGTAGTACTCGATCACCATGCTTTTATTTTTACCTAGTCTTCGAACCGAAATGACGCTTTTGTCTAAACTAGACTTCATTGTACGAAAATATTGAAACGTACGACAATCATTCGTATTTTTCTTTAAGCTTGTGAGCTGATGTGAAATTTCATCGCCCAACTGTACTGCCAAAGACGTTTGCGGGAGGGCCATAACAAGTTTTTTTCAGCATTATAAGCTATCCTTAAACAGTTATACTCAATGTTCTTTGGGTGCCGTTTCAGGCTACTGGTGCATAACGATCCAAAGAACGGAAGCGAGATAAATAATAAAAGACAAACTTATTGGCGACGGCTCTCCTTTGGCCTAATCTCATTCATTGGCTTATAATAGGTAAACGTCCTGATAGCTGGAAACCACCAAATAATCCTGCCGGTATTGATAGGCTATACCTACTGTCCTGAAGAAACTTCGGAAACATGGCCGAACAACGATAACATCATTTATCAGAGGCGCAATACGCCGATCGTACTGCGGCCTTTTTTGAAAAGTGAGGGGGCGCCCCTTCACCTCCCCCCCGTGCTGCGCCCCTCATAATTATCTAACCGTTGTAATATTAGGAGAATGACCTGGTATTTATGCTCTCCTACGAGTTATTATTAGATGTGACGCTTGGTTTTAGATAACCATCAATCTTAGATTGTGACAACTCACGTGAATCGCATGACGCAAGAGATGGTGTCTGCAAAAAGCAAAGCAGTGTAATAATATATATATTTAATATTTTGGTATCTGGGTTTCGGCTTCTTTTTATGTTTTTATGTGAGCTATTTTTGAGCTATTGTTACTTTTTCAAAATTATATATTTGGAATAAAAGATTGAGTAAAAACGCATTTTTAATTGCAAAACATATTGTGTAATATGTAATATATCTTAATTGTGAGCTGATTTGATAAATTTCTTTCACTGCTCAGTTCGTAGAAAGGAAAATTGTATTATAGATGGCGTTTCTGATGTGATGACTCAAGTATCTAGCGCAGGATAACTTGCATAGGTACTCAAATTTAGTATATACTTCCCATCACTTACTATACATATTCAAATTTAATACCTCTTTCTCACTGTATTTAAAGAAACGGGTTCTAAGGTCCTGCACTTCAGTTCCCATCAATTGTATTTTGGTGTCTTCAATACGAGCTCTACACCTTAAATTGGTCAGTGCGATGCCCTTTTGAACAGTGCAATTTCAGTATTCTTATTGATCACGTTTCTTAGGTCACAAACATTTGATATGATCAAGGAAAGCCATCGAGTATTTAATATAGCGGCAGGAGGTTCAAACTCGAAATTTGCTTCTGTATCCGATTCACACATATTGCACCAAGCTGGTGCAACTTGAGATTTGCCCCCCCCCCAGCATGATCTACCGGAAGACGCGCTCTTATCACACTCCCATCGTGAGACTTGCACTCCTGCATTGAGATGAACTTTATAAAGCCGGCCGTATTTTAACTTCTAACCGTTCAAAATTTCTGGCCGTTGGCGGCCGGGAAACACGTTGGACAGCAATTATGGGTCGCCGGGCGGCTGACCCTGGTTTATTACGTTTGGGGCAGTATACCAAAAGAACTTATCCAGATTACCGGAATTTTCCAACGCAAAGATTTCATGTTCTACAGTATATACTTCTAGTCCTGTTTAAGTAAACAATATGATTGCTATGAAATTAATTTGTGTCATTGGTTAGTGATACATCTTAAAGCTAGCCTACGCTATAATATAATCTACCAATAGCTTGTCTAGGTGTGTACGATTCGGTACTTTAGTCGTTGAATCACCAAAGCGAAAACACTTTCTGATCATCGCAGAGTCAATGCTGCGTCGACTATTTTGACGAAAAGGTTGTACTGCACTGACGTGGTATGGCTAAGGACGTAGCGACATTCATCGCTGCATGTCCTCAGTGTTCGAAGGTAAAATCCAATGTCGAGCAAAGATCCAAAACTGCATTGAGTTTTAATCCCTGAACGATATAGGAAACCAAAAATTGTCGTCGATATATATATCTTCGTTTCTTGAATGGGACGGATGCAAATATCTGGCCATGGCGAGTTATTTACTTTGAAGTTGCACCGGCAATTGAAGCGTGGCTGAGCCTTTGAATGATAACAAAGCCGAAAACTCAGTGCACTTTATCTTATGTAACATATGCCTGACTTGTACACTAAGCACCGATGATGTACAAACTGCATGGGTGCTTTTATCATCGCAATTTTTTCAGTTTTCAGACGGAGTGTAAATATTCCGCTTTCGTCAACGAAATTCAGCTGTCAATTGCTTCAGCATTTCTGCCCGTCTAATCGTTCGTTGTACGACTAACACCATGCAATTCTTCATGGTCATCCGAGAATTTACAGCATACGGCGAGCAGAAACAGCTTCTAAGAGATACCCATAGTATTCACTTGTTCTTTGGGTCTATAGCTTTTATTGAAAAACGACCTATAGGGTAAGCGGCGCTTTGGTGTTGTGACCACGTTTGTAGTCTGTTCTTCCTATACGTCGAACAATTACACTAGTAATATCATTTGCAGTTAATGATGAAACGTCTTGTAAGTTCAAAGTTGTGAGCTATAATATCAGGTGGCTGATTTAATCAGTGGTTCTAAAAGCATTGCCAAAATAAACAGATTAATAAAATAAGCGGTTTAGTTTTTTTCCTTCTGATGTAGATTATGTATTAAAATATTCACTTATGTTGTGCTGACAATTTGATATCAGTGAACTTTACCGTGGAAGGTTTGCAACTTCAGTCTTGTAGTCTTAAAGGTCAAAATTTTTTGAGGCTTGCAGTTGTAAAGGTCTAAACTGAATTTAGTAAAGGGGTACCAAATATATATTTTAACGTCACCCAAAATTTTAGCCCCCTGTAGAGAAATGGATAATGATATGTCCGAAGTGGGTCCGGAAGCTATGGAGACCTGTTCACAGATAAAAACCTTAAATTTGTTATATCTTTGTTCGATACTCGGCAGTCATTTCTTGTAATTAACCCTTTCTCGCACAGTGTCACACGTGTGTTCGTTGCGATGCGATACGCACAGTGAGTTTGTCGTGCGGCGTGCGTTTGTACGTGCATTGTTGTTCGCTTATTTTGTAATGTTTCTTAAAGAACATAGTAGCATCTGCTAAATAGCGTAGTCGCTAAGGTACAAGATTCTCACCGAAACGATCGAGGTTCAATCCGCCTGTCGCAGCAGAAGTTTCCTCAACATTGCCCAAAATTCACAATAATTCATGCGGGAAGGGATTAAAAGATACTATTATTGAGCGGAGCGAAACGAAAACATTTTTGTTTTAGTCAGAGGGGAAAATTCGGCACCGTCTATTCGTCCGTTGAACTCCTCGGTAACTAGTGGGCCGATTTAGAATTTTCTTTTGTTTGAAAGGGGTGCAAGACATAGATTTTATCAAAATTTGATATAGTTAATTAGTAATTAACTATATAATTAGTGAGGTGTGATAGCCTTGTTTTGGCATTTTCAAACAAAAAATTTTCAACGAATAATTACTGTAAAGCTATTTTGGCACGTGTATTACATCTCGCCGTGCTGATTATGAATCTGGTGTTTATTGCTATTCGGGGATGATAAAAATATGGTAATTAGTTAGTTAATTAGCTAATTACTAATTAATTATTAATTAGCTGATTTTTTGAAAATTTTCAGAGTGCACCGAAATGAAAAAAATTGCCCACTGGGTTTTCCCTAACGCTGATCACGAATATGACATTCATGAAGCTCTAGAACGTGATCGTATGTGCTAATTAGTTAAGTAATCAATTTGCTAATTAGTTAATTTTATGCAAATTTTAAATTCACCTTAAAATTGCTGTTTTTTTGCGCTCGGCGGTTGTCGATATGGCTGATCATGAATATGTGACTTTTAAACCTCTATGATTTTATCATGTTTGCTAATTAGTTAAATGATTGGTTGATATTACTAATTAATTTGATAATTTTTACCTAGCTAGCTTTTGTAAGGTGTATTTGACAACAAATGTATAAAACATGATATTTAGTATAAATTGGTTCAATATTTAGTTGAAATACCTGTATACATAAATAAGATATAATATACTTTGACTATTGCTCCGCTCACTTTTCGTAATTTATTACGTTTACTAGTATACTATATTGTCAGTGTCCTTCAAATACGATTTCGACGCTAACATCTCTTTTGTACTAACTGGATACGTTTTAATTGAGGTTTTTTGGCGAAATCTGAATAACAAACTTTAGTTTTGGGCTGTGTATGTGAAATCTATAGTTGAGTTCATGTCTTGATGATTGTTTAGTTATGTGCAGTGAAATGCGCTATTTCAGGTTTTATATGGATATAAGATTTGGTCTGAAATAAAATACTTTAATTTTGCCCAGGATTAAATACAGTCCGGTACATACTGTTATAATAGGTGTCAGATCGGAAATGTATTGAATTCAGGTGCAAAA
The DNA here is from genome assembly GCA_030248225.1 of Trileptium ribeirensis. Classification (NCBI taxonomy): domain Eukaryota; kingdom Metazoa; phylum Nematoda; class Enoplea; order Enoplida; family Thoracostomopsidae; genus Trileptium; species Trileptium ribeirensis. Next base: position 4,662 of record JASANE010008794.1, read on the forward strand.
TCGCAAGTTTGCTCTTACAGTATTTAGAAGTGTGTTTTCGTCTCAAGTTGTCTTTAATAAGTGTATCTACTGAGAGGCTGAAATAATTTTTATGTTGCGAACGAGTAGTATTTGGGGAAGTCAATGAGATTGGGCGAACAAAATATTTGCTAAAAATCTGGCATTCACCTCAACAATGTTGAGTAAAGTTTTGAGTATTGAATCGGTGCTTTTGTTAACCCTAGGCTTGAATTAATATTTAGCCCTATATATTTGAGTCAAATATTCAAGTGCCAAGCTTGCTCAAATTGAGTCAACATTATCTCAAGCTTAGCGATAAAAATATGGACCTATTTAGTGGGTAAAATTCAACGTTTTTTCAGTGTAGCCCTACGCTGAAAAAGCATAGTTGTGAATTCCAGGTTTATCTTGGTTTAGTGGCTTGTCTAAGCAGGAATTATTTGTTATAGTTCATGCCCATAGCCGGGAGGTGGTTACACCCGTAAAGCTGTGATTCCCACCACTACCTCCCTCCCTCCCACCCCCGAAGGCCGGCTACACCACTGACAGGTTACGCTACCTGCGCCTGGACCCGCTGTAGACGCCGAACCCACAGGTGCTTTTTGCATCTCGAAGTCGCGGTAGCCCCCCGACCTCCCTGGGACCCGGCTACCCCCTGGTACTCCGGACATCTGTTTATGTATGATAAAGTGTTTTATCAATGATAACTCCGTCAATATTAGTGGAGATACAGTTTCTACGCAACGATAGGAGCTTAACGCAAGCACACCAGCCTCTACGTTTGTGTCTTACTCGAAGCAGCGATTAACCCTTTAAGGGCTCAACGCTAACAGTCGACAACAGCACATATTGCGGGTCATGTCGTGTACGTGCGTTTGCGAAGTTCATTAGGGAATCGAGCAGCAGCTGCTAGATTCCTCAAGAATTTGCGTTTACCGCTTGCAAAAACGTCAAGACTTCCGCTTCATGTCGAGGACATAATCCGGTCAAAATTTGAATGATACACCAACTAATTCGGACGTAAATGGTTCAAGGGACCCAATGATGTAATTATACTCATTAAACTTTGTCCGGAACCGATTTTTCAAACAAGTAATTTGTTTTTAATTTTTTTTTGAAATGTTTTTCAAACTTCAAACAATACGCATAAATTTATAAAATGTTTTCTGTTTGTGCGCTTGCATAAATCAAACGGTAATAAAACAACTATTAACTATCTGGATTTAAAATTTATTGTGGGCTGCAAACTTCCTACTACAACGTTCTGGACCAAACTGGGTGATTTTTGAACAAAAACCGGAAACATCTATAATGAAATTATACTACTCTAGCTGTAGATAGTTTGTGCATTTTTTCATCTGCTTCACACCATCTATTTCGGTTAGTGATTAATTGAGATAAAGCCTGGCATGGCATGGCCAGGAATTTTTACAGAAAATAATAATTATATAAGGCATGTCAGTTTGGTTCTATTGCGTCGGGTATCGTGTCAACGAACAATAAATTAGCATGTTTGTGATAGGCAAAAATTGCTGCTTTCAGTGTGTTGTTTCATTCATGAGCTATTTTTACTAATTAAATTCTTTTATTTTCCAAAATTTCAGTTTTTAATTCAAACCGTTAGCTTTTACGGGTTAGAAATTGTAGCTTTTTATTCTGTTATTGGGATCTTGCATAAACGAAATAGGGTTGCGCTACTTTACGAGACATATATCGTGGATGGTTGGTATAAATATGTCTTTACAAATGGTGTCTTAAGCCTAATCCAGACACCCCAATATTGTGAAACTTGAGCCTAACATTCAAAAAAGATACGGTCGGTACCAACAAAGAGACACTTGTTTTCTTTTTCGTAGCATTGGTATAATGTTCACGATCAAAAAATTTGCGTCGGATACTCGAAGTATTTTTTTAGATTTTTTTATACTCAGGTCAGTCGTCCACAAACCGTCTAAGATATATTACGAGTCTATCCGTACGGCTGAGCCTAATGGATTAGCTGGACCCTATGCCCACCGCAAGTGAAACCCGCGGCATGCAGTTTACCTTTAGGCCTAGTAGGACTGGCATATATGAGGCTTACCGCGTGTGGATGAAGAAAGTATATATTTAAATAATAGCGTGAAACTTGTTTATCTAGCATAGAGTTAGAGAATTTACGAGTTTGAAAAATTAATTTAACCTGTTCAAAAATTAGAGTACAAGTGCCTAAAAGAGGCGGTTTTCACTCGTTGATGATCAAAAATTTATCATTTAGTGTGATTAAAACGGCTTTTGGGATTCGGGTTTATGACATAGAGGCGAACACCAACAAAATCGATGATATATGACTTTAAAACTTGACTGTTTTTTGCAACAAACATTGAAACACTGAAAGAATTTAATAAATTTTCCTGGCATCATCATTGATATTAGACAGTTTAAAATGACACTAAACTTTAAATAATATAACTCGAGTGAAATTATATACCTGTTGCCGATAAGTGTCACATCGGGTTATTGTTAAATTTAAAAAAGTTATATATATACAAATAATTTTGCTGGTGATTTGGTGTATAATTTTAAGATTTGATCGATTATCATCTATCCACCAATTTCACATGGGCATAGCATTTCTGGTAGGATTTCTTTTTATACTGATAAATTTTTTGAAATTTTACTCCTGAGTTTTGTAAACAACAATATTGACTATTGCGTTACCTATACACGTAGATTGCTAATGTAGAGACATGTTGTTAGAGATTAGATATATAATAATTTTCGTTTTAAGTAGTAATATTTTTGGTTTGAGTGTTTGGCTTTGTAAAAACATAGATTTGCGAGGTAGAATTGTTTTTTTCTGGTGAAAAGACTTTAGTATCAACGAAAGCACACTGAAATACAATACCGACCCAAAGCAAGAACAATAAGGCACTTAGGGGCACGATATGTATATACTGCAGGCAAGGGTCACGGATTTCTCATTTCGTTATCAATAACCCCATTTGGCGTACCATTAAATCGCCCGAACTCGGAAATTGGGAAGCCTTTCCGAAACAATATGGGGGCAATGTCGAAGATTACACTGAGTAATCTGTTAAAGCTTGTAGGCAAGCCAGTAGCTTCGCTTGTCTTTTTGCTAGCGGTGAAATCAGCATGTTACCTGCCGTTTTAAGGTTGTGGTTTGGAATTATTGAATTCTGAGTGAGTTAGTAAGTGAAACGGGCGAAGCGAAGAATTCGTGTTGGCCGTGACGGTGGTGAAATTTGACAATGTCCGTTTTTAGGTTGACACGCATAACTCAATTTTGGCTGGGCAAATTTATTCGCCCGAGGGCTCATTTCAAAGTTTGAAATCTCTTTTTATGCCCATTCGTTAGGCGCGAAGACCGATTGTAACATCCTTCACCCGGGAAGCGGGTCAAAAGAGCTCGGGTCGGGACCGAAAAATTCCCATTACTCATTATAACTCGACAGGCGTAGATATCTGAGTTAAATTGGACTCATTTTGTAAGGCAAATATGCCTCCTTAAGACTGTGCCTAATGCTGTGCCTTGCGGTTCTCTTACGATGCAGGATTTGTATTAAAACTGGTTCTACAATAATTGGGTTATGAACACAAAATAAACGAAAATGGTAATATCCCCACAACCACCCGAGCTATATGAATGCTTTTGGTGTCATTTTGTTCTAGCAATTCATTCTCTATGAACTGAAAACACATGGCTTGGCTAGCTACCGATTGAACTGACCGCCTATGTTGAAAGGGCAAATATCTCACGGTGCAAAACCTGTAAATGGAATCGCTTATATGCCTTTGGTTGTAGTTCCATTACCCATCTGATGCAGCCCAATGCTCTGAAATTAGTTCTCTCACTCATTTTTCATAATTTAGCTAACTAGAAAGGAAACGATGTGACTAATTTCGGCTACGCTTATAGACAGACCTTGGATTGATTCATTCATGGCACAATCGTGTCCAATCCTGAATGGCATGAGCCTTAGCGATAAAACACTATATACGTATGTGAGATGACAAAGATTTTTTCCTTACCGCTCCTCCCCACTTCCTTACACCAAAAATCTAATTTTTATCACACGACTCTTACAGGGAGTAACCGGAATTCCTGTTCCGGAGAAAATCGTGTTCCGGTTCCGGTTCCGGCAAGGGGCACAAACCACACCGGAACCGGAATTCCGGTTTAAACATTTTGTTTGAAGTTTTCCACATTTTGCTTTATCTGTGGCCCGAAATTATGTATTATACATATATATAGCCTATAAGCCTATATATAGAATGATCAAATCCCAATACAACCAAGCAAAAGAAAAGATTATCTCAGCAATTTACCGTGTGAAACGTAAGTAAAGCGTATAATTTCAGTGGAATTTTTCATCTTAACCTGTAGGAGTTTGTTAATAAAACTAAGCCAGGTCGATGATTGTAGCAGCTATTTTACACATTCAGAAGTCTGTGTGGTATGTTCGAATTAAACCGTCCAACTCAGTAACAGAGTATGGATTACGTAGAAGTACTTAGCGTAAGCTTGGTTAACATAAATTGCGTCAAGCACCAGCGAGTGCGCTTGTAAACTTTGTAAATCAGCCTACATTGAAGTAAAGTAACGTTAAATGCAACGCAGCCAGAAACTGCTTTCTTGGCAATGAACTGTATTTTTTAAATGTGCCAGCAGTATCACAGTTTGTTTCGTTTATAGCATTCTGATTAGAAAGTTATCATTATGATCTAATTGACGGGTACTGTTTGCCCAACACTAGCATAAACAGTGTCTCTGACCACTGATCAAAAATTACCTTCTTTTATTTTCTTTTAGAACCATATAAACAAATAATTTCAAGTTCCCTACAGAACAATATGTAACAAACGTATTTGTAGTAAATTGACGCGACTGGAGACATGGTGAAAGTGTTTATTGTACGCTCCATGCGTTGTAATCACTGAATTTGGCGCAGTGTACGCAAGGGCGTGTAGTTTAAGACATGTTTTGCACTGGGTGTCCAAAAATCGACATATTGATCAATAAACAAACATTATTAGCTTCCTCAGCATCTTTAAATTTTCATAAAGACAATAATGCCATCTCAATACACTAAGTTTAACATAAAAGTTATTTGTAATAAATTTTAAATCCACTATACCTTCATTTCTTCCTTCATCTGTTTTAGTATATATAAGTTTCGAAGACCAGGTTCAGGATCCGGTTTAAATGAACGGTTCTGGTTGATGGTTCCGTTTCCGGTAAATTTCGGCTCCTGTTATTCCCTGGACTCTTAATAAAAAATTTATTTTATTTAAAATCATCGAGGCGAGGCCGAAAATGTCCATTTGGAATATTTATGTGATTGGTATATTGTGTATTGTTTAGACCTGATGAACAATTGAGTTTAATGAAAATTTTACTTAAGTAAACTGTTTTTTGGCGTTCAAAAACGCAATATTACCGTACAGGCTGTCTTTTCGCTTTGAGTTAATGCAGCTGCGCCGGTGTGATTGCTGTGGTCTATCCCAACAATGTCGGCTTTGTTCTTTTTCTGTTCGCACAAAATAAACAGCGCTTTGTGGACTGCTTATAGCCGTAAATGTCGCTTAGCGCTGTAATCGTTTATAGTGCTTTTATGTATCGCGGATAACACCGAGCTAGGTCATTCATTGGGATTATGTCAATGATGTTCTTTCGATAGCAGGGGGATTGGGGTAAAACTTGACATGATTTCCTTAGGGCACAAATTTAAAGTTTATTTGAAAGACCAGGCTAAGGTTATGCGTAGACAAAGGTCTTGGGTTTAGAGAAACAAAACATTCCATCATTCGGGGCGGGGACTTGACATGATCCATTTAGTGTTTGATTTAAATGCCGGAAAGGGTAATATTTCAGTGGGGTCGCGAAATGTCAGCTACCGTTAGCATCTGTAAACAAACATTTTATACCGCTATAATGTATACTTATTATAATGCTGCTTTATGTAGATAAAGTCGTATGTTTCTTCTGTATAATTTTGCTTAATTTACTAAAGTCAATATTTTGTTTGCTTTTTCATAACTAGAGCAGTAAAGTTCATTTTTCGCCTTAGTGCCGCAATTTGTTAAGCAAAGCTAAGAAGTCGCAGGAAAACAACGAGTTTTGTTTTCTTGTAATTTGGTAGGTAAACAGCTTTACGTGTTACAAACGTGAATCTTCTTTTTAATACTGTTTGTCACGCTTTGAAAGACAAAAACATTACCTATAATTAAGATCGTAGGTCATTGAACTTAAAACCTCAACGATAACCGTAGTTTTCCAAACAAAAAATGTATATGACCAATTGATGGTATCTAATCTAGACAATCTTAAACGTTTTGGCACCGCAGAATAGAATTTGGATGATTGGAGGTCTTTAAAAAATATGTGGTTTTGCTGTGTTGATCGCATTAGCCTGTATGCACGGCTATAATTATGGACATGTAGCGAAGACACGCGAGCGATCTTCCATGACATGAATGGAAGTATTATAGCGCGGCAACTACCACAGGTTCTCAGCCAAAATATTAAAAGCTTTCAATTAAAAAAACTCAATTTGATAAGAGGCAAGTCACCATACTTGGTCGCACCCCCATCGCCATCACCGGATGGGGATGAGGTATTGACCACTAACCAAACATGTAAAGCTGAAAGATAATTCAAGTTTTGAACTCTAAATGTGGTCCTACAACTAAACATTCATTTAAATATGTTGCAAATATAGTCTTGAATTTATGGATATAGTCTTCGGATGAGGTATTGACCACTAACCAAACATGTGAGCTGAAAGATAATTCAAGTTTTGAACTCTAAATGTGGTCCTACAACTAAACATTCATTTAAATATGTTGCAAATATAGTCTTGAATTTATGGATATAGTCTTCGGATGAGGTATTGACCACTAACCAAACATGTGAGCTGAAAGATAATTCAAGTTTTGAACTCTAAAATGTGGTCCTACAACTAAACATTCATTTAAATATGTTGCAAATATAGTCTTGAATTTATGGATATAGTCTTCGGATGAGGTATTGACCACTAACCAAACATGTGAGCTGAAAGATAATTCAAGTTTTGAACTCTAAATGTGGTCCTACAACTAAACATTCATTTAAATATGTTGCAAATATAGTCTTGAATTTATGGATATAGTCTTCGGATGAGGTATTGACCACTAACCAAACATGTGAGCTGAAAGATAATTCAAGTTTTGAACTCTAAATGTGGTCCTACAACTAAACATTCATTTAAATATGTTGCAAATATAGTCTTGAATTTATGGATATAGTCTTAAATTTATGGTTGTTGGTGCCGAAACACTTCACAATTTGAACAAAAATCATCACAAACATCAAAAAATTAATATCCTTTAAATTATGTTGTTACTATAAAGCAAAATTTTATGAACCGTGGGATGCCCCCCTATTTATCGACCCCCGGGTCAGGCAGCCACCCCCCATAGTTTTTTTGACTTTGCCCGGTTCATGAGCAGGGTAGCCTGGTTTGTCTCCATAGATCTTGACCCAGTGGCTAGGCCAGCTTTACTCTGCATGTTATCAAGAGTCCGTGATAGAACTTCGTAGAAGAGTATAATACTCATGATCTTTTTTGTTGTATTTGAATAATTCCTGCTGGGCCACTGTTGTAATTAGCATCGTCCCAAAGCGGAAAGTAACATGCGTTTTCGGTCACTAATAAGTTATGCTCTTAATATTTTGAGCTATTTTGTTTCAGGAATTTTATCTACCACATACATGTGGCCAATTTTGCCACTTCGGGTGGCTTTTCCCATTGGAAACCAAAAAATTGTGCCAAGAGGGGAGTCCAAAATTTTCGCAGGGGACTCGAACCGGAGCGTAACCGGTTTTTGCCAGGAAGTACTTGAAATTGCAGGAGCCCCCCACATCGCCCCAATTTGGAGAACCCAGAACGACCAGCCCCTCCACTTTTTCGCCCGCCCATCCTTTTTTGAAGTGCTTGCGAAACCCTTGCATAGTTAGGTTTCTAGGAATTCATATGAAGCTTTTGTTTTTGCCGTATTTGTGTTTTTCAAATAAGATTAATTAAAGTCCAGTTTTACGGTAATTCGACTTTCGCCGACCCAGGCGCCTATGTATATAGACTAAGCAGTCGTATTGTTTGTGCCCTGTGCGTGAAGTTCCTAGTTTTGTCGAACAATGTTTCATTTAAAGTGGTATTACTGTTGCTTTTCTTACACCTAAGTGCAATTTGGAAGAGCCTAACAGTGTGTGCTGGTGTGCGATGCTATTTACCGAAACAACAAATAGACAACTCACCGCGTTTACAAGAAAACCGTGTTGTATCTCTGTTTTCAGGCAATCTGGCTCGTTAATTGTTTATAATGAGTAATAACTATAATTGTTTACGTATTATTGTTGTTTTCCTAAACCTAATGTTTAGATTGCCTACAACGCATTTTGTTTCAAATATATAATTAATTATAAGTCATGTCAGGCGTAAAAATTATAATATTATTAATAAAATTTCAATTTGAATATTTTTTTATTTATTTAAAGCGAACATAGTTCAGGACATCAGAGAAACGAAAAGAAAAGGCTTGACGATTCGAACTCATAGAAGTTGTTAGGCTTCACACCCCTCATTTTCTCTAACCAGGGATGGAACCAGATTGTTCAGATAAGGGCGACTCGGTAATTTTAATTCGTCACTAGAGTAGATGAGCAATACAACTGCGAAATTCTCACTTTTTTACGGCTCAGGATAAGAAAATTTGCCCAGGAAATTCTATATTCCTGTTATAAAAAAATTAAAACTAATGTCATTTTTGCAAATTATATTGGTTTTCACTGTTGTTCTCAATATTTTTCCAGTTTAGTTAAGATATGCACTGTATCATTGCATTCGTATATAATTTTGAAGCTACCATAATAGTTCAGGACATCAAAAAAATGTCGACGGGAGTGGAATTGGAACCCATTGCTTCAGGCTTTATTTCGCTTGGCTACCGAGAGACATTTTCCACAATTGCAAGTTAATGTCGGAAGCGGACTGATGCGGTGAACCATGCTGCATGTCCCATAAACAGTCAGGCATGTCACAGAAATGATTGTAACATTCATACATGAATCTTTCGAAATGTCGTACATTTTGTGTGAAATATAATCAATCAGTTTTTGTTTGATTTATTGCACAAATTTTTACTCCGTACCGTACACAAACGTGTTAATCAATGTTCCACATATTGTGGCTGTGTTATTATTAATGAGGTAGCATATGTTAACAGCGCTAGGAACCACTCAACGGCTAAGTCCCAACAAACTTTTGTTCAACCAACATATTTCAGCCAATTTTGATCAAGAAGCATCGCATTGATGAGGTACATGTGAAATATATCCCATATAGACTATTCCCATTGGCTATAGTGTGAACACTAGCGAACCCTTATAAGGGCTCAAGACCTAAGTCGGGTAATCAAAAATTTGTTAAAAATACAAAATATGAACAGTGTCATAAAAATTTGCTGATCTAGGATGGGTTGACGGCTGTCGAAGGTACACCGGCTTTGGGAGACAGAAGGTTTCGGGGAGTTTTTGCAAAATAGCTACTGATTTTTTATTTTTTTCTTCCTATTTTTTATCAATTTTACCCGCATTTTTGTCACTTTTAATTTTAATTTTGCAACAATTTTCCGCGTGCCGTCGACGCGCGGGTGATCGGCCCAGATTAGGCGGTGCGAAGCCGTCAGGGGGTGATGAGTCTCCCCTCGAAAATTCCTGGATCCGCCATTGAATGTGGCACGTGAAATTTTATGGGTGAGGCCCGGTACACCTTGCATAAAGTATGTATCCGGTGTTAAAATTATATTTGATACATACATTTTTGTATGAACAATCTTGATAATAACCCGAGTAGGAAAATATTCTAAGCGATTTGTATAATGTGTACAATTTTAAAACGTAATTTTATTAACTTTTAAAACTTTACTAATAGATATATTGCTGATTTGTATATATTTACTAATACGTATATGTAATATATGTATTTTTGTCAACGTTGCTTATAAAGGGATGTGGCATTTTAGAGTTGGTTTTAGGATGACGTAAGGAAATGACTTTAGTTTTCGAAAAACCCTCTTCTCTGATACGCCGGGATCGCTGGGGGTTGACAAAGTCGACAGAAAAAATGGCCGGTAAAATTCTAAAATAAAATAATGGTCGCTTGTAGCTATAAGTAAATCACTTATAAATAAAGTAAATAATTTTTGATATTTAAAATAGCTGTTTCGAAAGGTCCATTTTGAAGCAGTACCATAATGGGATGAATGCATTATGTAGAGAGGGTTTATTATAGCCGCCAAAGTCATTGGGCTTCCATTTTGAAGCTGTACCATAATGGGATGAATGCATTATGTAGAGAGGGTTTTATTGTTCAAAATAGCTGTACCTAATGGGATGAATTCATTATGTAGAGAGGGTTTATTATGCCGCCAAAGTCTGGGCTTCCATTTTGAAGCTGTACCATAATGGGATGAATGCATTATGTCAAGGGGTTTATTATAGCCGCAAAGTCATTCTTCCTGATAATGGGATGAATGCATTATGTAGAGAGGGTTTATTATAGCCCCCAAAGTCATTGGGCTTCCATTTTGAAGCTGTACCATAATGGGATGAATGCATTATGTAAAGAGGGTTTATTATAGCCGCCAAAAATCATATGGGCTTCCATTTTGAAGCTGTACCATAATGATGGATGCTTATGCGAGAGAGAATAGCCGCCAAAGTCATTGGGCTTCCATTTTGAAGATTTACCATAATCGTATGAATTCATTATTTAGAGAGGGTTTATTATAGCCGCCAAAGTCATTGGGCTTCTATTTTGAAGCTGTACCATAATGGGATGAATGCATTATGTAGAGAGGGTTTATTATAGCCGCCAAAGTCATTGGGCTTCCATTTTGAAGCTGTACCATAATGGGATGAATGCATTATGTAGAGAGGGTTTATTATATCCGCAATAGTCATTGTGCTTCCATTTTGAAGATGTACCATAATGGGATGAATGCATTATGTAGAAGAGAGGATGGGTTTATTATAGCCGCCAAAGTCATTGGGCTTCCATTTTGAAGCTGTACCATAATGGGATGAATGCATTATGTAGAGAGGGTTTATTATAGCCGCCAAAGTCATTGGGCTTCCATTTTGAAGCTGTACCATAATGGGATGAATGCATTATGTAGAGAGGGTTTATTATAGCAGCCAAAGTCATTGGGCTTCCATTTTGAAGCTGTACCATAATGGGATGAATGCATTATGTAGAGAGGGTTATTATAGCCGCCAAAGTCATTGGGCTTCCATAGAAAAAATTTGAAGCTGTACCATAATGGGATGAATGCATTATGTACAGAGGGATTATTATAGCCGCCAAAGTCATTGGGCTTCCATTTTGAAGCTGTACCATAATGGGATGAATGCATTATGTAGAGAGGGTTTATTATAGCCGCCAAAAAGAAGAAAGAAGTCATGGGAAGAAAGGAAGAGAGGTTGGGCTTCCATTTTGAAGCTGTACCATAATGGGATGAATGCATTATGTAGAGAGGGTTTATTATAGCCGCCAAAGTCATTGGGCTTCCATTTTGAAGCTGTACCATAATGGGATGAATGCATTATGTAGGAGAGATTATTATAGCCGCCAAAGTCATTGGGCTTCCATTTTGAAGCTGTACCATAATGGGATGAATGCATTATGTAGAGAGGGTTTATTATGGCCGCGAAAAGTCATTGGGCTTTCTTTTTTGAAGCTGTACCATAATGGGATGAATGCATTATGTAGAGAGGGTTTTTTTAGCCGCCAAAGTCATTGGGCTTCATTTTGAAGCTGTACCATAATGGGATGAATGCATTATGTAGAGAGGGTTTATTATAGCCGCCAAAGTCATTGGGCTTCCATTTTGAAGCTGTACCATAATGGGATGAATGCATTATGTAGAGAGGGTTTATTATAGCCGCCAAAGTCATTGGGCTTCCATTTTGAAGCTGTACCATAATGGGATGAATGCATTATGTAGAGAGGTTTATTATATCCCCCAAAGTCATTGGGAATCCCTTTTTAAGCAGTACCATAAAGGGATGAATGAATTCTGTAGAGAGGGTTATTATAGCCGCCAAAGTCATTGGGCTTCCATTTTGAAGCTGTACCATAATGGGATGAATGCATTATGTCAGAGAGGGTTTATTATAGCATCCAAAGTCATTGGGCTTCCATTTTGAAGCTGTACCATAATGGGATGAATGCATTATGTAGAGAGGGTTTATTATAGCCGCCAAAGTCATTGGGCTTCCATTTTGAAGCTGTACCATAATGGGATGAATGCATTATGTAGAGAGGGTTTATTATAGCCGCCAAAGTCATTGGGCTTCTATTTTTGAAGCTGTACCATAAAGGAAAAAGGTAAAGAAAGGGTATAACAAAAAAGGACCATAACTTAATGGGATGAATGCATTATGTATGAAAGGGTTTATTATAGCCGCCAAAGTCATTGGGCTTCCATTTTGAAGCTGTACCATAATGGGATGAATGCATTATGTAGAGAGGGTTTATTATAGCCGCCAAAGTCATTGAGCTTCTATTTTGAAGCTGTACCATAATGGGATGAATGCATTATGTAGAGAGGTTTATTATAGCCGCCAAAGTCATTGGGCTTCCATTTTGAAGCTGTACCATAATGGGATGAATGCATTATGTAGAGAGGGTTTATTATAGCCGCCAAAGTCATTGGGCTTCCATTTTGAAGCTGTACCATAATGGGATGAATGCATTATGTAGAGAGGGTTTATTATAGCCGCCAAAGTCATTGGGCTTCCATTTTGAAGCTGTACCATAATGGGATGAATGCATTATGTAGAGAGGGTTATTATAGTAGCCAAAGATTGGCTTATTTTAGGAGAGGGTTTATTATAGCCGCCAAAGTCATTGGGCTTCCATTTTGAAGCTGTACCATAATGGGATGAATGCATTATGTAGAGAGGGTTTATTATAGCCGCCAAAGTCATTGGGCTTCCATTTTGAAGCTGTACCATAATGGGATGAATGCATTATGTAGAGAGGGTTTATTATAGCAGCCAAAGTCATTGGGCTTCCATTTTGAAGCTGTACCATAATGGGATGAATGCATTATGTAGAGAGGGTTTATTATAGCCGCCAAAGTCATTGGGCTTCCATTTTGAAGCTGTACCATAATGGGATGAATGCATTATGTAGAGAGGGTTTATTATAGCCGCCAAAGTCATTGGGCTTCTATTTTGAAGCTGTACCATAATGGGATGAATGCATTATGTAGAGAGGGTTTATTATAGCCGCCAAAGTCATTGGGCTTCTATTTTGAAGCTGTACCATAATGGGATGAATGCATTATGTAGAGAGGGTTTATTATAGCCGCCAAAGTCATTGGGCTTCCATTTTGAAGCTGTACCATAATGGGATGAATGCATTATGTAGAGAGGGTTTATTATAGCCGCCAAAGTCATTGGCTTTCATTTTGAAGCTGTACCATAATGGGATGAATGCATTATGTAGAGAGGGTTTATTATAGCCGCCAAAGTCATTGGGCTTTCATTTTGAAGCAGTACCATAATGGGATGAATGCATTATGTCAAGAGATTCTGTCGCAAAGTCATTGGGCTTCCATTTTGAAGCTGTACAATAATGGGATGAATGCATTATGTAGAGAGGGTTTATTATAGCCGCCAAAGTCATTGGGCTTCCATTTTGAAGCTGTACCATAATGGGATGAATGCATTATGTAGAGAGGGTTTATTATAGCCGCCAAAGTCATTGGGCTTCCATTTTGAAGCTGTACCATAATGGGATGAATGCATTATGTAGAGAGGGTTTATTATAGCCGCCAAAGTCATTGGGCTTCCATTTTAAGCAGTACCATAATGGGATGAATGCATTATGTAGAGAGGGTTTATTATAGCCGCCAAAGTCATTGGGCTTCCATTTTGAAGCTGTACCATAATGGGATGAATGCATTATGTAGAGAGGGTTTATTATAGCCGCCAAAGTCATTGGGCTTCCATTTTGAAGCTGTACCATAATGGGATGAATGCATTATGTAGAGAGGGTTTATTATAGCCGCCAAAGTCATTGGGCTTCCATTTTGAAGCTGTACCATAATGGGATGAATGCATTATGTAGAGAGGGTTTATTATAGCCGCCAAAGTCATTGGGCTTCCATTTTGTAAGCTGTACCATAATGGGATGAATGCATTATGTAGAGAGGGTTTATTATAGCCGCCAAAGTCATTGGGGGCTTCCATTTTGAAGCTGTACCATAAATGGGATGAATGCATTATGTAGAGAGGGTTTATTATAGCCGCCAAAGTCATTGGGCTTCCATTTTGAAGCTGTACCATAATGGGATGAATGCATTATGTAGAGAGGGTTTATTATAGCCGCCAAAATCATTGGGCTTCCATTTTGAAGCTGTACAATAATGGGATGAATGCATTATGTAGAGAGGGTTTATTATAGCTGCCAAAGTCATTGGGCTTCCATGTTGAAGCTGTACCATAATGGGATGAATGCATTATGTAGAGAGGGTTTATTATAGCCGCCAAAGTCATTGGGCTTCCATTTTGAAGCTGTACCATAATGGGATGAATGCATTATGTAGAGAGGGTTTATTATAGCCCCCAAAGTCATTGGGCTTCCATTTTGAAGCAGTACCATAATGGGATGAATGCATTATGTAGAGAGGGTTTATTATAGCCGCCAAAGTCATTGGGCTTCCATTTTGAAGCTGTACCATAATGGGATGAATGCATTATGTAGAGAGGGTTTATTATAGCCGCCAAAGTCATTGGGCTTCCATTTTGAAGCTGTACCATAATGGGATGAATGCATTATGTAGAGAGGTTTTATTATAGCCGCCAAAGTCATTGGGCTTCCATTTTGAAGCTGTACCATAATGGGATGAATGCATTATGTAGAGAGGGTTTATTATAGCCGCCAAAGTCATTGGGCTTCCATTTTGAAGCTGTACCATAATGGGATGAATGCATTATGTAGAGAGGGTTTATTATAGCCGCCAAAGTCATTGGGCTTCCATTTTGAAGCTGTACCATAATGGGATGAATGCATTATGTAGAGAGGGTTTATTATAGCCGCCAAAGTCATTGGGCTTCCATTTTGAAGCTGTACCATAATGGGATGAATGCATTATGTAGAGAGGGTTTATTATAGCCGCCAAAGTCATTGGGCTTCCATTTTGAAGCTGTACCATAATGGGATGAATGCATTATGTAGAGAGGGTTTATTATAGCCGCCAAAGTCATTGGGCTTCCATTTTGAGCCTTCACGTATAATATATGATTATTATCGCACATCCTGTCAAATACTTCGGGCTAATGTAGAAGCCCAATCGGAGAATTAATGGTTCCTGAGGTAACCTATAGTTTTCACCCCATAGTTTGCACCGGTTGTTATTTGTTACCTTGCTTTGTGCGAAATTTTTATGGATTGGATTGAACTAGTTGCAGTCTACATATCTATATTGCTGTTATAGAGAAGACATTGTTTACGATAGTAATTTAGAGCTTAATTTAATTAGTCATGTTATCAAGGCACAAATATTGCTTCGACACTTACTGGTCCTAATGCTATTATAGGCCGGGATATAATTTCGCAGTCCGATTGAGTAGGTGATCCTGAAGTATACAACTACATACAGCCCCTGGATTATATAAACGCGACTCGATTTCAACGATGTTTACTGTCATAGCGGCAATTGTATCAATTTATTCGTTCATTATCGCCGCTGTAACCATTCTCAGCGTCGGTCAGTCGTTCACAACCTATTCGCTTGGTCTTCGTAAGCGGTACATTTCGACGTTGCTTAAGCTATTTGATTGGTGTCGAGAAAAATGTGAACGAAATTCAATTGGCGATGATGAGGATGATATAGTTGCTGAAGACGAGCCAAGTGTGCAGCTGCTACCGAGCATCGCGTTGAAGACTCATGAAAACAACAGCATCGCTTACGATGGATCAGCAGTTACGGATCCAGGTGTCGATCACCGGCAACGACTACTGCAGTCGGACGACTCAGCGGTCAAACCTTTGGCATCGTCTCAATTAACAACAACAATGCCAAATTCCGTAGATGACAATACGGCATCGACGAAAGTCAAGCGGTTGCATCATGATAGTCCTAGTCGGAGTCCGAATAGACGGTAAGCAATTTGGTCAGGTTATCGTTTTCACTCCTGCGACCAACCAACCAACCAATACTTTAAGTTAAATCCTTATACCTTATGACTAGTAAGGTTATATATAATAGCTAAAATTAAATTTTGGTTAGCTTGACGGCTCAGTGTACGCTTTCGTTTGTCATAGCGCTTTTATCACGCTAAGAAGTTTAGCTTTAATGGATTGTGACTAGTGTTTTTATTGAGTTTTGACGAATAATTCTATACCGAATGTTTTATCTACTTTACGCTTAATTTAAAATGAATAATTACCTTTTTTAGTGTTTTTAAATATAATGTTTGTCACAGAATCAAACGCTTTTAAATCTGGTTATTTTTTCGAAAATTGATGAGCTGAAGAGAGACGCTAACTAACATTCCGTTGAAAAATTTATTTACTTATGCTATGACTAAATGCTCTTTCGAACATTTTTATACTATAGGTACCCGCTGAAAAGTCCTTCCTAATAATCCTGCTTTAACTGTTCAGATTCGATGTAAGTTATAGGTTTTTAGGCATTATTTGTTGCCATTTGTAGGTGGAGTGTCTATCTCACTTCCGACAACTCAGTCGCGCGAGGGAACTGTCTAATCCTAGTTCCCCACGTGGCAAATGTTGCCCCGAGCCCCCAACTTTTCTACGCTTGTGAAAAAACCAATAAATTGGGCTTATTTCTGTTAGGTTTACCCTAGGTAATTACATTACAACCATTAACGCTCATGTTTATTTTATGTATTTATGTATGGATCGTATAGATGTGAAGTTAAATATTTGAAGCAATCAACTAAAGTGATAAAAACCAAAAGCTAGGAGTATTTATTTCAAATTTCACCTTCTCGTTGTCTCGAAAATTTTATTTTTTTTTCGAAATTGCAGTTCAAACGACCCGAAAACAGGCATATCGAAGTGGTCTAGCGCGCAGTACCATCTTACCAATCCATAGGTTAGGGGTTCAAATCACGTCGGTAATTTTTTCGTCGATAGCTTACTTAGTTCATAATTGCTCTGTAAAACGAATTATAGTAGTCGCCAAAAATGACTTTCGTCGTTTTAGAGGTTGCCTAATGGGGGCGTTTGGCTCGCTCAACATTTCAGGAATTTAAATTAGTAATTGAAATTTTATTCTGGAACAAATTGCTTTCAAGCGATGCGCGAACAAGCGACAAACATACATTTTGGCTACCCCTGTGCTTTATACTTAGTATCAACTGCACGCGCGCACCACTCTAGTTGAGTAGAATATTAAAAGCACAAACTATTTGCAGAAATTATTGCCAATCCGTGAACAGCTCCGGAACAAACGTTGAACAGTGCTCAAACAAATATTTTAAAAACCTCGCTGAAACTTGCAAACAACGGGTCTGGAACATCTTTCGAGCACAATTTAAATTTTTTCAATGGTTGAAATTCGGGCGAACATCGATCATTTTCTGGTAAGTACAATGTATGGCTATCCTGCATGTTTAGGAGTGCGCCAAGCAAGAACCTATCTACACGATGTCTGCTTACTGAAGACGGCCTTTCTCTTAGGGCAAACAAAAAAAAAACAAACAAACAAGCGGTTCAGGATAGGAGAATCTTAAATTTGCGTCAAAACAAATGGGAATGGCAATACAAATCAAGTGAGTTTACATCTACATAGTACACAAATATTGTCGAAGATTTCGATACTATACAGTCATAAGGACTGTATGCGTGTTAGCATTGGTTTCAGTTATCCCCCGCTCCCCTTATTTTTTTGACCTATATATATATATGGGCAAAGAAACCGGGCCGAAAACACCGAACCAGAGCCGAAAAAAACGGAGCAGAACAAACCGAACACAGAAAAAACAGACAACGAATACCAAAGAAATAAAAACCACCAAAAAAAAAAATTGATTGATTGATTGATACAGTAGCTAGTTCATAAATCTGTGAGTCAATAACGATAAAAATTAAAACTAGTTTCTAATTATCCATAGTTGTACATCTACATATTAAACAAATATTGTCGAAGTCTTTTCGATACTAGACAGTCATAGGGACTGTATGCGTGTTAGCCATTGGGTCTTTACACGTTATCACGTATGGATTGCGTTTGGTCATAGTCATTGCTGCAAACCACATTATTTTTTGACTTTATATATTATTATTTTGGGCTTTCAATAACTCAGCAAAAGTTTTATTTTTGAGTAAAAAGAATAAAAGTTATGAAAATATTTGTCCAAAACAATGTTGCTATAAGGATCAATATTTAAGTTACGCATTGACAGCCACCATGCATGTAAAGTTATGTACTACACATAGAGCAAAGGAAATTTTTTGCGATTTTGCACAAATTAAATATTCATGTTACTATTTGTTTGTACATACTGTTTCAGGTTCGCGTTTTGAAAATTGCCGATCTCACAGACGACATATTTGATTTATGCCGATGGGGTATGGAAGCGATTGTGACCGACGAATTCACTGAGTCGATCAATGTGGCAGGTAAAGATGGTGCTTTTCGAATAGTGTCAGTAGAATATGCATATAAAACAATAATATTGGTGAAACTCAATGTGCTGTTCTGGATGTTTTAGCCAGTGCATTGCTGGCCTATCCACAGTGGGTGGCGGCTGAGGAAACCGATAGTCCAACGGATGGCTTTCTCAATTTTTCCCCGGACATAAATCGATAGCAACTAAATCCGATGTTGTTGATGCTTAATTACTGTTACCGATTAATAATTAACAATACTTTGAAGCTATGTAGAGTACTCGCCAGAAATGACCATAGTTTTTCGAACGAACGAACATAGAATTCAAATTGAACAAAATTTACCTATAAATGGTGTCTAACACTGTTAAAATGGTTGCAGAGCGAATTTTATGGAAGACCATTAGTTTTTTTAAACAGATCTGGAACCTTATACGGTTCCTTTCGAACAAAATTTGAAATTTTTGGAATTGACAATGAGGGAACAGCATTTATTTCTGACGAGAGTTGTTTAAGTTGGTACGGCCTAGCCTTGTTAAGGCTGGTTAAAAAGCAGATGAGTAGTTGTTGATCGGTTTGTGCAGCTAGGCAGCTTTCATAGCAGTTGTTGATAGTGACTATGTCAATATAGTTTATAACTGTAGGTTACGGCACACGTGTAAAAGATTGTTGTAATCTGTCATTCGTTTTAATATTCTTGAAAAGCATGAAGACCACTTGATAAAAGAACCTCTCTGTAAGTTGATTAATTGACGCATCCCATCTAGGAAACTGCTGAGTAATAGAGTTGCAGTGGAAGATATAAGATAAATTGTAGGGAAAAATACATAATACGGAGCCCAGTTTGACTAAGTGATACCACAATATGCACCGAACATTAATAGGTATATACGTAATTTAGTCTGTATAATAATATTCATGTAAAGTATCGGTTATGTTCTGACTCCGTTTAATATTTACGGCTCTGGATTCGGTGTATTTCGGCCCGGTTTCATTTGCAACCAAAATTTTGTTTACTCAGCGACATCCTGGACCTACAAATAATGTCTCGCAAGCGAAAGTGAAATGGAGCGAGCGCGGGCGCTGTGAGTATAATCTGTAGTTGTCCGAGTTTAGATTTATGACATGAAGAACGTGTTAGTATGCGCTCCATAAGCACTGGGTTGTCTAAATAGGCACAGTGCGGGAATGCAGGAAACCCACTTCCCAATATCTCCAAGGTTCGTGGGATTTCTCTCATATTAGGACTAGTGTAATAGAGGGACGTAATCATACCAGTATAGCACAGCTGGCTAAGTCAGTGCTCCCACAACTCTGTATGCCATGTGACAGAATTATTAAATCACTAGTGCGGTAAGAAACTTAATTAGGTAGTATTGATTCTTAAAGGGAAGAATTTGTGGCACCACAATTAGATTGTGAAGATTAATTTGCTATACTGATGGTTCAAAAGACAAGCAAATCTAGTGAAATACAGTCTGGTGCAAGAGTCTGTGTTGAAATGTCGGGTTCTTACTAACTTTCATTAGGTAGTTTTACTATGGTTTTTTCTACCTGAACTCTTGGCTATTAAGGAATACGTGTATTATCTACTAGGTCATGGAGTGACGAAGAAAATGATAGATATTTATTCCGATAGTTAAGCAGCACTTTCAGCTCTACACAATGACTTGGTGGTCTCAGCAAGGGTGGCAGATTGTGTGTTAGCACCTTAGCTTAAAACCGATGACGTTGCTTTGATATGGATTGCTGCTCACGGCGGTTTCTATGGAAATGAAATCGTAGATGACATGGCCCGGATTGGGTTCTAATTCCGCATTCCGTCCAGGATTCCGTTTCGGGAGTCTAATAGGTCCGGACCCGGTTGTGCCTTTTTCCAGTTCACTGCAGAGAAAGGTTGTCAAATCAAATTAATTTGTGGCACTTGGAGAGGCACTGTAGATGTGTCAAAGTTTTCTGCCAGGACTGAATTTAGCCCGGTCGAAATACTTATAGAAGCTAAATAAATGGAGACTTAATAAAGTAGTTTAGGAATTAACTGGTCATAATGTATTGAATAGACATGTTAAAATCACGAACTAAAATAACGACGCTGTTTAGTGTCTGCGGATTAGACGAAGTAATCTATCTTGTATTAATTTTAATGATCTTCGATTTTGCATAATATTTGGTAGGGCTAATAATCATACTAATGAAATTTAGAAGTTGCCTGCTTAAATTTATGGCCAAGATAAGCGGTGCAAAAGGTCGAATACAATCCAGGCGCCAGCACGGCTTGCTGGCATGTTTCGGCCGGTGCTCAGCCTGACATATTTTTTCCACGCCTTCATTCCCCATATTCGTCCTAAACTACTGTTTCCTATCCTGTCTCGCTGTGTCCTAGATGTGCCCCACGTTCAGTTAAACTAATTTAAGTTAAATTAATGTTCCTAAATTCATGTTTTCTATGTTTTTTAAATAATATTGTTTAGATTTGGCAAGGAACCTTTAAAAACCAGGTTTTTGGTTATTTTGACACATGAGTTCGATGCTCTTGGTGTTTGATAAAGCTTGTATCATGGTCATCACTTTTGCTATAGCAAACATTTTGTCCTAATTCATCCACCCGAAGACAGGTTTGAGTTGCACCGAGATACAAAAACATATTCTTAGAATTTTTCCTGCTAGCGGCCTCAGTGGAAGCTCCATTTCAATAATTATTGATTTTCTAATACTACAGAGCTGGAATCATGGAACTTAATGACTCGAACGGACCGTGGTTATTCATTTATCTCAATTCGACTCACCCTTGTTTGGATGGCTGCATTCTTCGTTCGCTATTTCGTATTACTTCCGATCCGAACTATTTTGCTCTTAATTGGTAAAGTGATGTTTTAAGCTTTGTTTGGTCATTGTTGTTTGTAAACTCGGCTAATTTTTTGTAGTGCTGTATATTGACCATTATAGCTCGCTGTGTTCGACGAACGGGTCCCAGCCATGCGAACTTCGACATAATGTGATATGATACCATCTCCGTCCTAAAGCGATTTATATCTATTCCATATTCAATAATGTGTGGTCATGGTAATCTTGGATAATTTATTTAGTCAGAGTTCATGATTACAGTAGTTATGGTAATCGTGGCCCAGCGATCGCTGATTCAGAAGAGCCTTTACAATATGAGTACTGTTTATTGGTTGGTCTGACGGTAAGCACTGCTGTGATACATTTCGGAGTTTATATCTGTATCATGTACATTATTAGAGTTGCATTTCTTTTATATATATTATATTATTTGCCTAATCAATGTGAGCCGGAAACAATATTTGCTACACACGTATGTATAATGCAAGAGTAAACTTAAGACGCGCCGCCAACCTTGCTTTTTTGACACCATGTACAAAACGTTGCTAGAGAACAAAAACTCGAATTTCAATAGCCATATCCAATTTCGACATTTTTCTGGTCCTTAACGTCATTAGCTCAGTGCAGTTCGGCCTCTGTACTTTAACACTAATGTATTCACAAACATTTTCAAATTATAATGTATGCAATATAAAACGGACTAATGTCCGTTCTTTTGTACAAAAATGAAATTTTGTGTTTCTTTTGCACAAAAAACAAAATTTGTATTAAGTGAACAACGCAATGGCATTTGCTTTTGATAAAATAGGATGGAAAGCGGCGAAGCTTAAGTTTACCCGCGTAAATGTTAAGCTATAACTCCAAGACATTTTCAAGTTATGTTGAATTTCTGTTTAGAATGCGCATAAACACGTGTCGTAATATTGTTGTGAATGTTAAGATTGTATTGCTTTGCAAATTTATGTGAAATTTATCATAAGTTTCGAGGAAGAATGTCATTTATACATAAAGAATCCTGACATTTTTATTCAGTTATAGTCTACTGAAAATACTGGTACAGATTTTTTTGTAATAGCAAGTCATTCAATTTTTGGTGAACAGATTATCAATTATTGTTCAACAGTTATTCCTGGATTTTCTGGTGAACGATTTCACTTTTATTTCTATCAGTAACTTTATTTGTATAAAAATAGTGGTTATATTGTGTAATTTGGGATATCAATGATTTCATGCAACATTTTTCACATTTCGCACTATTATATTCTGCAATGCTTGTGATCATCTTTCGGCGCTCAGTTCTCGAATTTCTTGTGCACTAACGTTGAGTACGAAATAATTTGAAAATGTGTTTGTGTTTTTTAACACAGTAATGATTTTAGTGTTTATTAGATTTTTTCTAATAATTAACGTATAAAAATATAATAAATGTCATTAATTTCAGCATGCGTATTTGTATTCTTTGTATCGCTTCTAATCGCTCCGCTGGCCGAGGGAACCATCAAACGAGCCGCAGATCGTGCGATGAATCACGTATTCTTCGGACTTCTGGCTCGCTCGGTATCGCTCTACGTCACCTACCATAATCATGAAAACCGGGCCGTACCAGGCGGCGTCTGCGTGGCGAATCATACAAGCCCCATTGATATGATTACGTTGGCCTACGACAATTACTATTCGCTCGTCGGACAGAAACACGATGGAATTTTGGGTTTTTTCGAAAATGCCCTCGCTCGAGCCTCACAGCATATTTGGTTTGACCGTTTCGAGAAAAGCGACCGCAGCTTGACGTTGAAGCGACTCAGGTACAGTTACAGACAGAAATAAAAATCAAATTTTGGGTTTTTTCGAAAATGCCCTCGCTCGAGCCTCACAGCATATTTGGTTTGACTGTTTCGAGAAAAGCGACCGCAGCTTGACGTTGAAGTGACTCAGGTACAGTTACAGACAGAAATAAAAATCAAATTTTGGGTCTTTTCGAAAAAACCCTCGCTCGAGCCTCACAGTATATTTGATTTGACCGCTTCGAGAAAAGCGAGCGCAGCTTGACGCTGAAGCGACTCAGGTACAGTTGCAGACAGATATAAAAACAAATTTTAGGTCTTTTCGAAAAAGTAATCGCTCGAGCCTCGCAGCATATTTGATTTGACCGCTTTGAGAAAAGCGACCGAAGCTTGACGCTGAAACGACTCCGGTACAGTTACAGACAGACATAAAAAACGAATTTTAGGTCTTTTCGAAAAAGTTCTCGCTCGAGCCTCGTAGCATATTTGGTTTGACCGCTTCGAAAAAAGCGACCGAAGCTGAAACTACTCCGGTACATTTACAGACAGAAAAGGAATAAACAAATTTAGTGTTTTTTGCAAAATATCCTCGCTCCAGCTTCACAGCATATTTGGTTTGATCGCTTCGAGAAATGCGACCGAAGCTTGAAGCTCAAACGTCTCAGGTATAGTTACAGACAAAAATGAAAACAAATTTTGGGTTTTTTTCTAAAAAGCCCTCGCTCGAGCCCCCTGACTTATTCGGTTTGATGTTTTCAAGAAAAGCGACCGAACCTTGACGCTGAAATGACTCGGGTACAGTTCAGACAAAAATAAAAACAATTTTCGCGAATAATTCGTAAAAATTTAGCAAGTAGGGGCCATTTGCTTTCGTGAGCTGTTCGGGAATCATTTTTGCTTTTAGTTCTGTGCGGTTTCGCATTCAAAATATATTTTTGTTTAATATTTTTCACTGGGAGTATGAAAGGATATATAGATTTCTAGCCATGGACGCCCGCTTGTATGACGTATCGATACATTGAGACTTATCTATACACGGTTTATCCGAGGTGGGGGAGGTGATTGAGCTTGGCACTTTTCGGTGCCGCCTGGCAAAATTGTGGCTCCTCCTACCAAGATAACTGCGACAAAACTTTTTGGCTTTCCCGTAAAAATACGCCCAAGTGACAATAAATACTTAGTAAAAATTTATTGCAAAAAACTCTTTCAAACGTTGAAAATTTGATTAATTTTAAATAAATAACAATAGTTGGAAAGTTGCTCTTAACCTCAATAAAGACAGTTTTTCTGAGATCATTTTTTAAAAATTTTGCGTTTTTCATTATATTAATCGTAAAATTTAGCAAATTTTTGGATTTCAGAGTCGGTTACGCCCAGTTCATGCTTCCAGTCATAATCCGACGTTTATCAGTTCCGAACCAGGGGGCGGGGCGGCTCATGCCCCAGCAAAATTTTCAGCGAATGGAGAAGCCAGTTTTAGCGGCTCTTAACCGTACAGTAATAGTCTCTTTTGCCGATCGTAGCAACCATAAATCTACATCGTATAGATGGATTAATGAAAGGAAATGCCTTCGACAAAGACTTTTGAAGTCGAATGGATTCTTTGTTGGACGCTAACTAACTGATAGCTTATGTAATTTCCCCTTTTTGCGTGTGTACACATTATTTGCATGCACCTGATTTGCACTTTGTCAAGTCAGTTCAGGGTATTAAAACGGATGACAACGTTAAAGCATAATATTTTCTGTTATGGGCGTGGTCACGATGTGCAATACAGAAACACGTGGACGCTGTCCGCGGTCAGTATTATTCAAAATAAAGTTTCTTGATTTCATACGTTCGTAGACCGCGAACACAGCTATCTGACTAAAGGTATTTGACCCAGCTATCATTTTGACGAACGTAGACAAACATTCGAAATGAAGAATGTGTGCGTAAACAAATTGTGTTCGTGTATCACAGAGTTCTTGTTTTCGCTTGATAAACTTATGTCGAATACTGATGACAGAATGTGGAGTGATAATGCCGATTCGAAACCAAATGAACTGCCGATTAGTCACTTATCATTTTCGCCTTAATAGGGTCCTCTTAATTTTACTCTTACCAGAAGCACATGTTCGAAAGTGGAAAAGTCGTGCACTTTTTACCTCGACCACTATGTCTTTTCCATGTTTCAATTTTTTGTCAGCACTACTATGATCCAAAGTGTAAAAAATACCCTGAAAGTGACATTTTCAATACTTTAACTAAGCAGATTTCCTTCGTACAGCTAAGGAAGCGACGGGTTTACACGGTCTGATTGTTTTAAAACTGTCATTAGTCTATTTCTGCCAATTTGGAATGAGGACGCACAAGGAATGCTTCATAATTAAAGTGAGCAACCACAATATACTTTAGTACTTGTTTAATTTTCGCGGCCTAAAGCTTAGAATTTTGTAGGGCTGTGACTTTGCTGTCGGCTTTTATGAAACTTTGATTGATACTGCACAAGGAATTTGCTATCTAATTAAAGTGAGTCTATTTACTACTTTTTATTTTCGCGGCCGTAGGGCTGTGACTTTGCTTTCGGCTTTTATGAAACTTTGATTGATACTGCACAAGGAATCTGCTATCTAATTAAAGTGAGTCTATTTACTACTTTTTATTTTCGCGGCCGTAGGGCTGTGACTTTGCTTTCGGCTTTTATGAAACTTTGATTGATACTGCACAAGGAATCTGCTATCTAATTAAAGTGAGTCTATTTACTACTTTTTATTTTCGCGGCCGTAGGGCTGTGACTTTGCTTTCGGCTTTTATGAAACTTTGATTGATACTGCACAAGGAATCTGCTATCTAATTAAAGTGAGTCTATTTACTACTTTTTATTTTCGCGGCCGTAGGGCTGTGACTTTGCTTTCGGCTTTTATGAAACTTTGATTGATACTGCACAAGGAATCTGCTATCTAATTAAAGTGAGTCTATTTACTACTTTTTATTTTCGCGGCCGTAGGGCTGTGACTTTGCTTTCGGCTTTTATGAAACTTTGATTGATACTGCACAAGGAATCTGCTATCTAATTAAAGTGAGTCTATTTACTACTTTTTATTTTCGCGGCCGTAGGGCTGTGACTTTGCTTTCGGCTTTTATGAAACTTTGATTGATACTGCACAAGGAATCTGCTATCTAATTAAAATGAGTCTATTTACTACTTTTTATTTTCGCGGCCGTAGGGCTGTGACTTTGCTTTCGGCTTTTATGAAACTTTGATTGATACTGCACAAGGAATCTGCTATCTAATTAAAGTGAGTCTATTTACTACTTTTTATTTTCGCGGCCGTAGGGCTGTGACTTTGCTTTCGGCTTTTATGAAACTTTGAATGATATGATACTGCACAAGGAATCTGCTATCTAATTAAAGTGAGTCTATTTACTACTTTTTATTTTCGCGGCCGTAGGGCTGTGACTTTGCTTTCGGCTTTTATGAAACTTTGATTGATACTGCACAAGGAATCTGCTATCTAATTAAAGTGAGTCTATTTACTACTTTTTATTTTCGCGGCCGTAGGGCTGTGACTTTGCTTTCGGCTTTTATGAAACTTTGATTGATACTGCACAAGGAATCTGCTATCTAATTAAAGTGAGTCTATTTACTACTTTTTATTTTCGCGGCCGTAGGGCTGTGACTTTGCTTTCGGCTTTTATGAAACTTTGATTGATACTGCACAAGGAATCTGCTATCTAATTAAAGTGAGTCTATTTACTACTTTTTATTTTCGCGGCCGTAGGGCTGTGACTTTGCTTTCGGCTTTTATGAAACTTTGATTGATACTGCACAAGGAATCTGCTATCTAATTAAAGTGAGTCTATTTACTACTTTTTATTTTCGCGGCCGTAGGGCTGTGACTTTGCTTTCGGCTTTTATGAAACTTTGATTGATACTGCACAAGGAATCTCCTATCTAATTAAAGTGAGTCTATTTACTACTTTTTATTTTCGCGGCCGTAGGGCTGTGACTTTGCTGTCGGCTTTTATGAAACTTTGATTGATACTGCACAAGGAATTTGCTATCTAATTAAAGTGAGTCTATTTACTACTTTTTATTTTCGCGGCCGTAGGGCTGTGACTTTGCTGTCGGCTTTTATGAAACTTTGATTGATACTGCACAAGGAATTTGCTATCTAATTAAAGTGAGTCTATTTACTACTTTTTTATTTTCGCGGCCGTAGGTGTTTTCCTTCTCATCCGGGCTGTGACTTTGCTTTCGGCTTTTATGAAACTTTGAATGATACTGCACAAGGAATCTGCTATCTAATTAAAGTGAGTCTGTTTACTGCTAAAACGGTTTGGATGAAGAGAAAAAGCTATTTTGAAGCAAATTTTAACAAAATTTGCGAAATTTTTGGCTTCAGGAAGGAATTTTAGTATAAATTTTATGTACTTTGGACCGATCGGAAACAAAAAAAATCGCCAAGAGGCGGTGAAACGGGAGGAGCCCAAAATTTTCCGAACAACGACGGGGGGGGGGGCCCCTTTTTTCACCCGAGGGAGACAAAAAAAACCAAACCCCCCCCCCCACTTGGGAGGCCCAGCGTCAGTGTGACGTAAGGTAGGTTCGCTTTTGGGTACGGCGATACTTCACTTCTTTTAGACAACTGAGTTGATTACGCAATTTGACCATGGAAATGCGATCACCAAGGAGAAAGGCAATAGTTTGTGCTCAAATATGGCCGGATTGACTTGTTACGAAACCAAGATGTGATGAAACATTATTAGAGTTTGTAAATAAGTGATTAGTTGTTTTTGGCACTAATAACGTGCAGAATCCACCAGAGACAACAATGTGTCTCATTGGAAGTTTGGCACCACCCTCACTGGAAAGGCTACAGTCCTTTCTGACAAGGACGGTGTTGTTCTTTGTACTTAATACATGGCTTGACTCTTGATATAGCACCACGAGCACCCATTGTTGTATATTATTTCAAGATTTTTTAAATTATTTGGCTAAATTTCAATGATGTCGCAGAGCAGTGAAAAATAGGATTGAATTTCTCAGCTTACATAGATAATATACAGTGGTCACATAAATATGTAATTATTTCGCCAATAAGGTATTCTCGAACAGTTCGCAAAAACTTATCAGATGTTCAAAAATTGTCGCTATTCGCAGATTTGTCAGCGAATTGTTCTTCGATTTTGTTTCCAATGGTGTGTAAATCTATTTATAATATTGCAGTTGATGTTTACTATCTGCCGCCAATGACACGCGATACGGCAAACAATGAATCGGCCATCGATTTTGCAATTCGTGTCAAGACTGCAGTTGCAACGAAAGGTGAATTTATCGGGGTCGACTGGGATGGAACGCTAAAATATTTGCCCGTTCGACCTGACACAATTCAGAATATACGACGTCAACTGAAAACTCGGGTAGAGCTTTTGGGTCCTGATGTTTTCGAAATCCATATGCCCGAAAAGGATTGCTTGACAGCTGGGTCGGCTGCAACCATAGCGGCAAACGGTGAACCCGCTCGACCATTGGTACAGTGTGACACATGTAAGAAGGCTATAACTACGGAAGAGTAATATTGTTTTTACAACAAATTTCCATTTCCAGCGACATGATGATATGGCTTCGGAGAACTGTGTTTTCAGTATTGATTCAAAAGTCTTCTACGGGCATTTTTCTCGAATTGACTGAAACTATAATTGATTGCCGTGATTTTTTTAGTTCTAGTCAGACATCGTTTGCGCAAGATTTGCTCTGTGTTTTGTTTTGCAACCACCACAATGCCTTTTGGTGACCGGCTTCAGGTGGGAATTATCGGCTCAGACTAGCAATAAATCATTATGTAAATTATGATGTATTACGACAGTTATGTTAATCCGTAGTATTTTGACCGATCTTATGAACCGCTGTGCGTTCAATGTTGGCTATTGGAAAAATGATTCTATAGGGAAATAGATATATTAGGACCGCTTAAAACTAAGCGCCTAGGTCGGCGAATTCCTAACTTCAGCAATAATTGTTGCACTTTAATTTTAATAAATTAAAAAGGATAGACAAGAGAAACAAGTAAAACCAGAAACAGAATCTTCGTGCCTGGCTATGTCATAAATTGGTCTTATTCTAGCCGCCACAAAATTAAAATGCAGAAATGACCAGGAATTTGTTTGGACTGTTAGCGTCATAAACTTCATCGTTCAGCTTGGATATGATAGCCAAAAGTAGTAAAAAGCACAACTAGGTGACCATATCTTTGTGGTGAAATAGTGTAATGGGCCAGGCTACTTTTCTATAAGGCTATGGATTTTGGTACAAAAATTGCGTGTTTTTATTCAATTTAGAGCCTTAATGGCCCAGCGGTAGTTGGGAAAAATTACGAATATTTCGGCAAAAACAAACGTGAATTTTTGTGGCAAATTTGAAAACTATCATTCAAACTACTATTTTATTTATTCAAAAACATCAAACTTCGTATCGAAGCTCTGGTAAAAATGATTAATTTATTATGTAGACATGTATAGTAAAAATTATGTTTCGGGGAGTGATGTCGGCGGACCGTACCTGTGCGAGCCGTTAGAGCGGTCAAAACCGCTGAAATTGTTCCGATCAGAACTGTAAATTTGCAAAAAATTTTCGCCTTTGTGTAATTCCTGTGTTGCAATAGCATGACTGTAAACGTGATTTGAGTCAAACCTGAATTCGGACGGGACAAAAAAGTTAATGTTTATGAGCTGAAAATAGATTATATATGTATTTAGTCGCCCTGTAGGGTAATGTAAAGGGTTTATAGAGTAATGTTTGTTGGACGACGTTGAAGTGCCAAAAGTATTGAATTTTCGCCTGCCAGTAAACATTTTAACCATTAGGGCAAGGCTGTATTTGTGTATGTGTGTAATTTATTGTCACATTTTGTACTTGTATTATATTTATATTTCCAGTCATGTTTTATATAATGAATGTATTCTTCCAATCTTTGTCTTTTACATTCGGAGTTTATTTTTGTAATTATTTGACTGCAAAATCTAAGCTGAGACTTTGGAGATGAAAAAGCAGGAAAGGACGAGATCTGATCCAGAGGTGGTCTAAAATCTATCTGTCTATCTATCTATGGTATCTATCTTTATTATAGCATTTGTAGTTTGAGTTGTTTCATAATTTGGATTACGTAGGCTAATTGGAATTTGGGATCATAGCCGAGGGTGCACTTTTTGTAACATTAGGCTGTCTAATCGTACTATTTGACGATGAAGGAAATGAACCAGTAACAAAAAATAAAATCATTTGAAACGTGCTCAATAATATTTTATTCTTTATTCGTATTTTCCATTTTTTCTTCCGAAACAATTTTTTGGCCTTACCATGTTAAACAGCGGCAGGATATGTCCGTAACCATATTTGCTATGCTAATTTACATTGTGTATCGCCAGACATTTTACGAGGTGTATAGTTTTATATGAACACATATATGCAGTGTATTGTATTTGTATTTATGCTTATGTAAAAATGCCAAACAATGCAAATCTGCAAACAAACAGCTCTTCAGTCGGCGAGTTTTCCATCACAATCACAGCACATGGTGTGAAGTTTGGCTCACCGGCGAACTTGAAAGACAAACTTCTACGTCTGCAAAAAAATGTTCAACTATGTAATTCCCGAACACAGATGAACATGCCGGGTATGCAGTTGTTTTGTAGTAGACAAGGGAATGCGTCAGCCTGGCAATAAACACATAGATTCTGATAGATACTACACTAAAATATGATACACCATGTAATGTTTAAAAAGAAGATTCAGAACTTCGATGTTTTAATAAAAAACAAAATTTTAATTGCATAGCTGGTGTCTCAAGGATTTCCAGTGTTTACGATGGAAACAATAGTTCACGAAAATTTATTGATGTTCCTAATCCAGGAACCTATCCAAGTACCAACCTAAATGTTTCTCAAGGAGCCTTTAATGCTATTTAGTGCTACGTGATCTTCGAATATATCAGGCTGAAATCCTAAAAATGCATTATATTTCAGTGCATACATCCGCCGATTCTGAAATTGGGGTCGCAGAGGGAGGCTCGTACCTAGACCTGTACTTAGTAAAAAATATGTTCTGGTTTCATTTTTGTAGTTTTTAATGTTCCAGGTAAAAGTTCTGACAAAGTTGTGTGCACCAGTAATACCGACATTATTGAAAACGCCTAAGTAGGTTGTTATTGGTGAAGGAAGCCGCTTTGTGAAGTTCTACTCGAGATGTGCACGGTTTGGCTCTGTGTTGAAAGTTCGGGGTTGAAAAAATTGTTACGATCGGGCCCAGCGTCTCACATCTAATCTAAAGGAAATGTAAATTGAGAATATCAAAAAAGGAAAAATCCCCAGAAACTATAAACCTGTCCTGCAATAAATTCTTGAAAATCCGTCTCGAAGCGGAACTGTCCTTCGGGACGGACAGCCCAAAATTTTAATCCATTAGCACATAATGTCCTAATGATGCCAATCTTTTTGTGTCATTCACTTGTGTAGATCTCTTTGTCAAAAGTTATTCATTTCTGCTGATGGCTCACCTTTTGAATATTCTTAAAAGATTAATCTAGAGGTATCGTACCAAAATTTTTTATTTAAAGATTCTTCTTAATGTCTGATTCATAATAGCTACTTTTATGCAATTTTGCAGTGTTATGCTTGCTATAATTTGAGCGCCTTCCGTCATGTTTTATTTGATGAAACATACTATTTGCCAAACAATTCGCTTCAAGTACTTATTTGCGAAAACTCAATAAACTCCAGCATACATTGTGTTTGAGCGTGAATAGTGTAATTATGTTGTCCTAACGAGAATCATTAAAATATAAATACGTTGCAAACTACATATTATGTTCCACTAATATCTTTATGTTGCGCGTGCTCGACTAAATCAGGACCGAATTATGTATTCGTTAACAAATTGGCGGGCATGACTGTACTACTTTAGTATTAGCTGTCAAAACTTGAACGGAAAGTTAAATGTTCGGTTTGTATCGGTCAAATTGGCCATAGTAATAAGGTTCTTTTCCATTATCTCCACCCAACCCGCGTTTGCCCAAAAATGGTCAGATTTTGGTATTTTTGCGATCCTCGAGAGCTCCCCTGATCATTTCGACCAAAAAATGAATTGTAAAAATTTTAGATTTTTTCATGTCCCAAGGGTGCCTGTCCCCTTGGGAACCCAAGAAATTTTTTCTTAAAAATTAGACTGTTAGCCATCATTCGACGCGGGCGGACGAGCTGAGTGTAATGGTGATATTTTTAACGGGATCCAGATCCAAAGTTATGGCCAAAAATATCGGAAGCTGAGAGGGTCAGCAATTGAACAGTTTTGGCCATAACTTAGTTCGCTTTTATCGGATCCAGTTACACTCAGCCCGTCAAGCCGTTATTACTATGGCCAATTTGACCGATACAAACCGAACATTTAACTTTCCGTTCAAGTTTTGACAGCTAATATTAAAGTAGTACAGTCGTGCTCGCCAATTTGTTGACGAATATACACATAATTCGGTCCTGATTTAGTCGAGCACGCGCAACTTAAAGATATTAGTGGAACATAATATGTAGTTCGCAACGTACTTATATTTTAATGATTCTCGTTAGGACAACATAATTACACTATTCACGCTCAAACACAATGTATGCTGGAGTTTATTGAGTTTTCGCAAATAAGTACTTGAAACGAATTGTTTGGCAAATAATGTTTCGTGGTGAAATCGCTTGGGAAAAATAAAAATTTACTAAAGATCTAATTATGGTTTTTAGCTGCCGAAGAGGAATGCATGCTATGCCGTTCTCGATGCTACTATGAGAACTTTAAAAAAACTTGGCAACTGGCGTTCGGTGAGTATAAAGTCGTTAACATAACCATTCGTAAAGGCTCGTCTTTCCGACAATATTATACCTTTTCGAAGTTCGCAGATCATGCTTTAGTAGCGGCTAGATTCGAACTCCGGACCTTTTGCGTGCACAGCAGAAGCGCTAGTTATTACATTGTCGGCCTGTTTAGCAATGCTGTAATTCACTGTTATTTTGTTTAGCGCACTATAACAACTATATTACACCAATTACCAAGACCCATTTCAGATGCAGACAAAACGAACATTTCCAGCAATAAGTGTCTATTTTTAACTTTAAGCTTAATTTAAAATTGATTCAATTTTAAATTTATAGAAGCTTGTCGTAAAACTTTAAAACACCAAAATGTCAACCATTTTCGCGTGGTAGAGAAGATAAAGTGGGCACTCGCTTATCCGAATTAGTCTCGGGCGTAGTTTAAGCTTTATATAAAAATCCTAACAGTATAGGTCGCTTTTGAGATATGAGGTTACTGCATAAGCTTTCTCTGCAGGAGTGCCCAAAATTTGTTGCTTTTCGCATGGATCATATCATATTGTTAAATGTGTCATATGGCCCTCATCCAAACAAAACTTTTACAATTTATTTTTTCTATCAGCATATAAATCAACAAAAAGCATTAACCATAAGCGAACGCATAATGTATGTATGTATATATGATAGTTAACCGGGAAATCAAGTACATATACAACGAAATTTGCATCAGGCGTTAAGACCATGATAGCATGTCCGGCCCATGTCAAGTTTAGGGGCCGGTGTAACAGGATATTTATACTCCCCGGATATTTATACTCCCCAGTAAAAATATCCTAGGATATTTTTACTCCCCCCAGGATATTTTTACTCCCCTTCTATATTTAGATTAGCTGGACCACATCCATCTGAGTACTACTGTTCGTTCTTCGTTCCAAATGGGTGTGTATGAGTAAATCGTAGTGTTGAGCAATGCTGCAGTGACCAGAAACTCCGTATCCGTGGCCCATACTCCTAGATCTGACATGCTGCTTTCTTTTGTGTAGTTGTTTGTCGCTGTCAAGTTGACCAGTTTGCCAACGACATGTGGCTGCTCCATTAAGTTAACTGATGCTGCTCGAACTGCTTCGTGACTGTCTTCTGAGCCTGTGATGCAATGCGATATCGCACGAAAATAGCAATTGCCATCACCCATAATTTTTTGAAGCTTTGTTGGGTAAGTCAGTGGAACTGACTGTTGAGAGTAACTATTATAATTACGAACGGTAATTCCTAACAGCTCAGCTGTTTTATTTTGCCAAGCTTTATCCGGTGGAAAAAATATCTGTTGAGGTCCAGATACAGAATCCACAACTTGTACTTCGTTCACCTCACTGTGCTTGTGAGTGTCACAGGGCAAATAATACGGCTTGATGTTTGCAATATGGCACTTTCTTCCCAAAGTCTTCCCAGTCGTTTCGTTTTGCAAAGTGCACAAGGAGTTGCCAGATATAGATGAAAGTTTATAGGGTCCGAGCCACGGCTCATTTTTCCAACCTCCTTTCCGGTCATTGCGTCGCAAATTCTTCACCAATACCAGACTACCAGGCGCTATGTTATGCTGATTACTTGCAGTGTGACGTTTATCGTAAGCCTTTTTTGGTATAAGGAATGGTATAGGAAATACTTTTTCTAGAGGAAGTAAAGATTTTTAGAACATTTTACTGGGGAGTAAAAATATCCTGGAGGGAGTAAAAATATCCTAGGATATTTTTACTGTGAAGTAAAAATATCCTAGGATATTTTTACTGTGGAGTAAAAATATCCTAGGATATTTTTACTGGGGAGTAAAAATATCCTGGAGTAAAAATATCCGTGTACACCGGGCGTTATAACGTTAGAAAAAAGAGCAGCTTTAGAACGGGGGGTTCGGGGGGCGGCAGCCCCCCGAATTAGTCTTAGGCTTAGTACATGGCTCATAAAGAAACCTTAGCTTAGGCTAAGACTAAGGCTTAGTATATCAAGAACGGCACGGCATGCATTATACCACGGCCCCTAAAGTTGACATGGGCTGCATGTCCGATACCGAGGCAGTGGCTTACAAGTGACGGAGTATAGGCAACAAAATTATATACACACACAAACATTAATAGGACATTGTCCCCGGTGTTCAGTTATAGGGCATGAAACAAAGGTTTCATAGCGAAATAGCAATAAATCAACTTATGCGTCACCCACTTATAAACCGAAACAGGATAAAAACTTCCCCAAATTTTGCGGGTGTTACATAAAATCACCAATTTAAAAATTTGCGTGTTGCTCAGTTTTGTGCAACCAATTATTTTATCGGTGTTTGTCGTATAAATTAGGCAGTAAAATTCGAAAATTTGTGGGTTCCAACAAATTGCCCACGCTCAGTAATTTGCTGTAGAACTGGAAAGACCGACAGCCGCGGGTGATCTTCAATTACTATATATCGTCTATCATGAAAATGCTACGGACTAGAGTTTCAACTACAAGGTCCCATTAAACGAGTTAACGATACAATCTCCCACACAGGACTCCATATGAGTGATCTAAAACGAAAATAATGTCGTGCTGCACAGATCAAGTATATATACCAGCATTGACCTTTAGTAATAAACTCGCGTAAAACATAGACAAATTCTGCTACCTAGGCAGCCATTTAATGCCACCATGTGTCCCCAGCTGCGAGCTGGTATGCAGAAATTTAAAGGCACGGACTGCTCTCAACAATTTTTTTGATATTTTGGTCTCGCAAGCATGTAATAATGGCAACTAATGTCAATGTCTCCAACGCTACAATACGGTCGATCCTTCTGTATGGCTGCAGTACCTGGTCCATTAAACGCTCCACCATACACCAGCTCACCGTTTTCCACAATTTTTGCCGCAGAAGGATACTTGGCGTGATCATATTCGATCACATCATTGTCAATGAACTATTGACTCGATGCGGCCCTAAAACATCGTTGTCCACCATTATTCAACAGCGCAAGAATGTTGCTACCCAGCCATGCACTGAGAATGTCGGACCGAAGGACCCCGCGAATTTTCATAGAAAGCAATACGCCGCAACACTAACGCCAGCGGGGCCACGCTAACGATTATGGAAAAAAAATAAAATAGGCGATAAGTCGTGCTTTTCAAGTATATATACGTTCTGAAGCGTGAATGGGACAAAAACGCAGTACAGGCAATGGGAACGGTGGAAAATGATCGATATCACTAGCGAGGAATCAGCAGCGTGGTGGCATTAGATAGGTGCAATCAAAACACAGTAATTTGAATTTTTGGGAGACAAATTTTACCCCACTACTTTTAAAGTGGATCATCTATTGAACCCAGAAAAAGATTTCCCCACATATAGCTTATTGTTGACGCGATAACAGAAGAAGCCGGTTGTTAGTAACAAAAACTTAACGAGAATTTTAAAGAAAGCACTTAAAAAACCTTGAATTTTATAGTTATATATGTGTGCTTCGAAAAGAAGTACAGACCCAAACTATGTAATTTGTTGCAATATTGAATCGATTATTCCGACTGCAAAGCTTATATTTTCAGCGGCCAAGGCAAGTTTTTGGCGGAAGTGAAATGAATACCATACCGTTACCGATATACTAAGCGTATGCAAAGGTCTCTATGTGACCCATATACTGAGCCCAATTCGGGGAGCTGCCGTACTTCGAAACTTCCACTTTAAGCTGTTCTTTTTTAAAACGATATAACGTCCGGTCTCTAAAAGTGACATGGGCCTTTAAACCAGTAAGAACGAAACTTAGGCTTAGACAGCTTTTCCCCCGCCAACCACGCTTATTAATGTCGCGGAATACTATAACTGAATCAGCTTTTTGCAGCAATTGATTTTATTGCTAACACATTCCAACAGAGGCGCAGCACGCTATTCAGAAGTGAGGGGACCGCTCAAAAGAGAGCTGGCGGGAGGAAAAATTGAAGGGTTTGCCTTAAGGACGCCCTGTCTGTGTCGACAAGTGAGGCACCCGTCTTGCTTCGCCCTTGCATTGTAATATCTTTATTAGGTCAACGTAATAGATAAGATAAGACACGCCAATTTTTCATTCAGATTGGCATTGCCGAAGTGACTACTCTGGATGTGCTATTCTAAATCTGAAACGTTGCTAAACCTTTCCAGCTTATCAATTTCTGAGAAATTAGAATTACGACCATACTTTTGGTTAAAATATCATATAGTCAAAGTTCAAATGTTTACCCTATATAATAAAGCTGTCAGCATTTCGATTTGAGACACAAGAAACGTCATAGACACCACCACCAAACAGTAATCTACGACATTCTAATAATTTTCAGTATTTTACGTCGTGGCCCAAAATCCATACAGCGTCATAGCCGACAGTTTTAAGGCGCTATACGAGCTTTAAGTGCCAAGTTTAATTTTTTGTTGGCGCAGCTCATCTCAAACCGCCTTATATCCGTGTATAACATTTATCCTAAAAACTGTGAATAATGGCTAAAACATGAAAATTTATACAAACAAGGAATATATTCTTAGACATAATGAGATTTAGAGGGAAATAGGGTAGTGATTAGTTGGGAATAGTATGGTTAGGAAATATAAATGTGAAGAGATGCATAATCTAACCGATCAACTAAAGTTTATATCCGCACCATCTGTATGAATTATAATTTTGTTACAAATAAAGTCAGCAGTCCATTTAGAAGAGATGAATTTGATGTATCATTTGTCTGAAAATCATCCGGCCAAGCAATGTCGACACAGTAAATTAAGTGCCATTCCTGATCTAATCGTACCTGCGGAGGTTCCGAGAAATTATTTTGCCTATTCCCGATAGACTGAGTTACAGAAATTCAATAATAAAAATGATTTTCACGTTTGACGCTTTTCAAAAATATCTATGTCTTTTAACTGAACTTATAACAATTAATATATAATGGTAAAATTTAAGAACACTTTTGGCCGAAAAATACTGGTTAAAACTAAGCTAAACTTCTGCTTGCTACAAGAACTAGTTGTCACTGTTTTCAAAAATCCAGCCATCGCCATTATCCTACCTTTCAAAATATAAAGTCACGGAGCACTTAAAAATAAAAAATTCTTTAAAGTAAACTTATTTAATCACTGTAAACACGCAGTTGTTTTTAAAGCATACCATACTTTTTTAATACACATCTACTAATGTTTTATATTGCACAACTGCTACGGAAACACATACTAAGCTCAGGCGTACTACAGAGGAAATTTTAGCCCCCAGCGACCACATTCATACGCCATTTCCGTAAAGCAAACGTTCTCCGCTTCCGTTGGCTCATTATACACTCAAATATGAATGGCCAGAAACCTGATAATACAGTACGGGAAATCGAAATTGAACCCGCAATCACAAACCGTTTGGTTTAGCTACATGACTTGTTTGGCTACTCACTACTTCGGCACCACCATTTCTGGTGTTATCAATCAACGGTACTATTACAATATTTCAAAAACGCGCACAGGAAGGAAACTTTTGCTTTTACGCACAGTTTGCGAAAAGATGACTGCTGAGACAAAGTATACTACAAATAGTACATCATCCAGAAATGTTTGTTGCGATGCACACGGAATATAGAACTGACTAAAAGTTGAAGATGTGAATTGATAAATGCTTAAGTTATTAAATATTTATATGATCAAGGCATCGATCCCGTTTAACCTACATATAATCAGCTTAATAGAGTCCATAACTAAACAATATCAGCAAGTACTATGTCTTTTTCATTAGCAGAAAATTTAATTTTATTCTATTATACATGCATTATCAGATATAAAACAGGTTTATGGTATGACAAAATGTCTTTACGATACAGTAAGCGCGAAATATCTTTCAAATGTCAGTTTTTAGCAAAGGGAATTTAAGTAGCTTTAATTTCACGGACGCCTCTGACAAACCATTTTATCTAGACTGACAAAAAATTTAAGGTAACATACCATGTGACAATGACACACTATGCTAATATTTCAAAAATAATTCCTAGCAGTTATAATGCGAAAAAA
Source organism: Trileptium ribeirensis (assembly GCA_030248225.1). Classification (NCBI taxonomy): domain Eukaryota; kingdom Metazoa; phylum Nematoda; class Enoplea; order Enoplida; family Thoracostomopsidae; genus Trileptium; species Trileptium ribeirensis. The sequence goes on from JASANE010008794.1 coordinate 43,838, forward strand.
TTCCAAATAATTATTCCATATCGGCTATGTGTTGTCGGCGAGCTATAATTTTAACATCAAGTGTCAAGAACGAGACTCTGTTCTCAAATTCAGCAGTCGAAAAGCTATTCAATGTAGAAACAGGTTTTCCCATTTCGCGTTAATAATAATACATACTATAACACATATTGTTGTAGCAAAGTCATGATATAGATTAATATGACACAATCCACAAACTAGCATAATTTTTGAAGGCAAAACCGCTAAGAGTCTGCTTAATTTAGCAAAAAAAACAATTGCGCTGATTTCAAAGATCAAGCATAGCTACGCTGTGCGTACTTTCTAGGAAAAATTACAAGCCCTGAAATAATACATTTCGCCATTGCAGCAGAATTGAAATTTTTGTTCTACTACTACTGTTATTTATGTAGCTAGAATATCAACAAATAGTAAACTCTTGCTTACAAGAGACCGCATTGAATTAAACAAATATCATTCCGAGCTGACAAAACCACAACCCGACCCGTGGCATGACACGGAACAATAGTGGCCCGATAACCTGTTTCAATCAATTGGTATTCTAATATTTACTCGTAACTAGACTATGTGTGGATTCTTCGCCACTGTTTGATCGAACACGACGAACATGACTGCACGACGAAACATAGATTTAAATGCTTCTGTTTACAGGGTGTTGGTAGTTAAGAGCCCTTTAGTGGTAGGCAGTTTGTTCATTAATCAGTACAGCTAGCCCGAATAAAATATTCGGGAGACTTAGCCGAATCCGAATCGAAATTCCGACAAATTTCAACAAGATCCGACAATAATCCGATTGCGGTTTTCAAGTGTTTAATTGACAAGGCGTGAACCTCAGACCCAAAAGGTTACAGAAACGTAGTTTCTAACGATTAAGCGATCACACTGTTGGTGGGAGAACAATTATATCAGTTCGAACAAAAACTTCAACACCGCCGTGCAGTACAGAAATTTGTGGGTAGCCTTTTTTCACAAGCGATTCTGCAAAATTCGTCGGGTCAACCGATTTACTTCCCATAACAACCAGCTTCTTACCCTTATGAGCGCTCAAAATATTTTCACATGACGTTGTCTGCATCGGAGCTTCGCTACTTATGGCAGCCGGAATGACGCTATTTGGAAGATTACTACAGTCCTGTCGACCCAACGCTGGAATGTTGATCGCACCGGGGAATGACCCTTTCGCAAACTCTTCCGCCGGCCGGATATCGACCACCAAAATTTCGTTCTTCGGCTTTCGAGTATTGCTTAAATTAGCCGCCGCACTCGACCGTCGACGCTGTTGCTGACCCACACGACCAGGCTTAATTCCCGATAGCTGCAACAGCTCTGCTGCACAAATACGGCTGACTGTTTCGGCGCGGAGCTTGTCAATCGGTAGCGGGCCCATACCGAGCTCAGAATCGCTATCAATCGTATAGCCGACAAAACTTGCACTTGGCGCTCGTCGGCTGGATTTTCCGGTCGCTGGCGGAGGCATTGGCGGTGCATTCCAACGAACAGTCGCACTTTTAGGCGTTGCAACAAAAATTGCAATCGAATCCAGTACACAGCGCTCAATATCGATCTCCGGCAAATCGGAGAACAACAAAATGCATTCGTTAAATCCAAATGTCATTAGACACGATTTGAGCTGGCGAAGGATTGCGACGCCTACACAAATCGGAAACGCGTGACTGCCAAGAAGCAGCGTATCCCATAGATGAAAGATTTTCTGCAACGGAAAAACGTGTGAAAACATAGTTAGAAACCACGGAATTGCATAAAGCTCTGGCATAAAACCGATATCACATAAATGAACGTAGAGATCTGGCTCATGATATGCAATCAAATGATTGAACACCGCCAAATATTCGTGTATAACCGACGAGTTATCCTTGAGGAAAAAATTATACAAATATTTCGGGATAAACGCAGACAAACATGCGAATGCCAACTCTTCATAGCTGAAGTTGAGCCATAAAAACGGCGCGCATAGCGAGTCAAGACCTTGCCAGTAAACATACTGCGGGTGTGCAATTACCCAAGCCTTTAATATCGATTTGAATTTGCGGTGGCCTTCCGGCGAGGCCAAAAGCTGATCGTACTGATGACACCGCGGGATATCGACTTCAATCTGTCGATCCATTGACGCCGCCGCATCTTTATCAATCCGACGATATACGCTCAACGTGTCACCGCTAACGTCAAGCAACGTTGCCCATACAAAACGTCGGTAGAGCGGTGGAACATCGGTACGTGCCTCACGCCATAGGAGTGATTTCTTGAAAGGATATGCATGAATAAGACGTTCGAAGAGAATTTGCCGACCAAGTTGATACTCAATGTCGCGTTCCTTGATAACCGTCGGAAGTTTAGCACTATCGAATATAATCACTACCTCGATGTCAACATAATCGTCATCATTCGTGACTGTCCGACTGCGACCACAGCTCACATCTGACGCGTACTTTAACTCTAGTATTGGAAAATACGTCTCCACATCTACATCAGATAGCCGTTCGCTGAGCAACTTTATGCTCAACGGTATTAGCGAAAGATCGACCAAAACCTCGCGATGACTCTCATTGCCAACAATACGGTTTTCGTCCACCGTTACGCTTGGGACTGTATTAACGGATGGATTAGTTTTGACTAAACCTTGTTTGGTCAAAATCGATTCAATATCGCTCCCGGCCAGCTTCCAAAGTGCATAGATTTCATCAAACGGTCGCGTTCCCATAGGGTAGTCTAAATTCCGATCAAGAATACTATTGTCGATAAGAGCTTTGCGAAGGTTCACTTCGTTCCAGTTACTCGGATCTCGGAGTCCATTACGGAAAACGCTCACAAGATTTGTAGAATTCGTCGGAAAATGTTTGAATCGATCCACAGCTGTGACATTGTTTTCATCTGAAAACACAGAAAACTGATCGTAAGTCAACAACAGTTGTTCGGCATTCGGTCTCCTTGACGGCCGAATCGTAAGGCACGCTTCGATCACAGGTATTAGCGGTTCCGGAATTTCCTTCACCGACCGGCCAATATCACGCAACAGCAACCTTAATATCGACGGGTCGTCTTTCGCATTTTGTACACAAGTAAGTATACGCTGAGTCCAGCTCTTGATTTGCATTCCACCCCAAATTTCAGTCCGCAAACACAGCTCGATAAGCAAAATTCCGAGCGACCAGACGTCAGTTTTCGGCCCGGAACGATGAACCCGTGTATCTCCATAATTATAATTTCGCCGGCTAGTTAAGATTTCAGGAGCAAAATACTTGACACATCCGATTGGAAAATTAACATCTTGTCCAAACTGTGTTATCGTATAGATTAGGCCGTTGGCTAACTTAACAACACCTTCGTTTGTCAGTAGAACATTGTCAAGCACCAAACATCGGTGAACGAATCCCTTCGAATGTAAATCCTTCAGCGCCGCTGTAAGTTGATATGCAAGCACTAGTTCAAGCGAAACCCGGGGCAGTGATGATGAGCCAGATCCAATCATTCCGTCCACAGCTGCTGTAATTATATTTTTAACCTTACCCGGAGTTTCAATCAACGTTCTCAATGACGCATGATGATACTCACTGATCACGTAGACTTGATCGTAATTGCCACGAACAACATCGAGGACGTAGCATAGATGTTCGGCACGACTATTTGCCACAGCCTTGACCGCTTGAAATCGTCCCAAGATTCGAACGCTGGGTGGCGAGAGCGGGAGTCCGTTAGGGCCGTACGTTTCATTGCGCCTTGATTCATCCGGTGTGCCAGGAAACGTCGTTACCGCAAACGATGCGGACCCCAACCGTGACGTCATATATATTTTGAGTCGACAATTTATTATAGATATAGACTCCTGCATTTATTTATTAACTAGATGCTGCGCGGACACCGTTGGGTTAGCAATGCCATTTCACATGTACCGGAAATATTTATCTTACCCCAACAACCATTTGCAAGTGAATATTTAATAACAAAATTACCCTAAATTGTCCAAAAGCACAGGCTTTTCAATGATGGAGAGATTGTTGCTGTGATACTCATTTTACAAGCTTTCTATCTAATGGTGTAAATATGTTATGAATGTTCGAACCAAATTGTACTAATCAATGCCAAGTTATAAATAACTGCAACTGAACCAGCAAAGTATTGGTCTAAAATATGCCATTTTGACATGAAGGGCTTATTCGGTTTATATCATTACTACAGGTAATTTGATTTGCTGCCACGTACCTTCGTCAAACAATTTGAACGCCTTACGTTTACCCTTATTAGGTTGTAGGTCATGTCTTAATGTGAACTGATTTTGGCCCGAAATAAAAGATTTGTTCAACCCCTGACGCAAAAGAAGGAGATACAGGCAAAAAAATTTTAATTGTATGTGTCATTCTATAATCGCATCCAATAACAAAATACCTAGGATATTTTACCATTCGTTTCTCGAGTTACAGGTGTTGCAGTAAACACTACGTTTAATACTGTATATTGCAATTAGGCAACATGATGAACTATCTTAGGATAAATTCACTAATAGTTCAAAAACTATATACATTTTACTAAAATTCTGTTGTTTGTAACTGTTATCTGCTAGTAACTCCCTGTCGTCGATGGCCATTTATAATGCCCACGATAGTGACGATGGTTACCGCAAAGCTCAAAAAGGCATTACAGTTATTAATGCGGAATTAATGTTTGCATACACCTAGGGTAGACACTTAACGGAAATAATCTCTATATATAGATAGACAACAATATTATTACGGAACCTATTGCAGTCAATGAGAACAAGAAAAACAAGTTATGACTATCGAACATTAAGCAGCTGACAGTTAATCTCCCTAGCAGGTGTTTCAACCCCACCCCTAGGCTGACCCTCGCTGGGAAGTCGAAAGCCGTACCCATCCCCGCCCAGACACCCCCCACAGGCGCCTCGGACCTCGAGCATGTATATTCTATTCTAAATTACCGGCTGTTGTTTGTGCTTTGTCCAAAGTAGATGCTTCGCTGGTACCCTTAACGTTACACTATTTATGAAACATTTTGCGATGTGTACCATATTTAGCGTTTCCGTTGCACAAAAGTTTATAATAATGTGGACCTACACAATGTCGATGAGGTCCTAACTATTGCGTTTAACAGTTTCAAAATCACTGCGGACTTCTTGAAACTGCACATGTTGGTGGATTGGTATTTTCGGTCCCGTTCGGGAAAAAACGCGAGTCTGCATGCTCGATTCCCTCGTAACATTTCAGTATCCGCTACACAGGTTTAATTTACCTTAGCCAAACTATATTTTGTTCCACCGGTAAAACTACCAATTACACAAAAAATGACAATATATTTTTCTAAAATCCAATTCCAGGAATTAATTTTTGATAAATCACTCAAAAACTATAAATTGCTTCTAATCTCAGCCAAAAGGATGTTAGCAGTACTTCAAAACCAGTTTATTATTAGTTACGTAAAGAGCTGAATTTTGGCAATTTTATTTTCCATCGGTTTAAAACCATTCGGTTAGCCCTTTAATATCCGTCAATGCTTCTTCGGTATTTCGTGAAAAGTCAAATACGTATGAAGGTTTTACACAGCGTACTACAGCAAGCGACGAAATCGTACGCCTAAGCTGACTATAGCTAGGCTGTACTATATTTAGTGCCGGACGACGGTGAGCTTTGAGGTCTATTAAAATGTTGACGTATATTAGTATTAACAACAGTGTATTAGGGAAGAGTATGACACTTCTCTGCACTCACATATAAACCCGTGTTTGATGATACGGACGTCTTCAGCCTGACCACCCTCTCAGAAACTGCGGGTTGGTAGCTCAGACCCCCATTTGTTTTTTGGGGGGAGGGTTTCGCAATTTCTGGGTGGGGGATCGTTGAACCAGCACCTCCTTAAACCCGACGCCCCCCAGAAATTGTCTGGGTCAGGCCGAAAACGCCCGTATCATCAAACAAAGGCTAACACGTGAGTGCAAGGAAGTGTCATACTCTTCCCTAATGCACCGCAGGTGTTAATAACAAATATATAGGTTATAAGCTTAATTATAAAAAGGGCGTAGTAGACGATACAAAATCCTTGCGTGTTGGTTATAGATGACTATATACATAAAAAAGTTCCAGTAGTGCTGTTTATAAATCACTTGATTTTTTGTAGCAAGCGTATAGGCCACGGCTGGCGACCTGTTGACCAACGGCACTTTCGCACCTGTTAGCGGCGGAAAATTGCTAACGCCCAGCCGACGGATTTGCGGCAAAGCTTAAGAACTAGATATTTATCGTGGCTATGCTATAGCTAAATATTTAACAAAACGTTTTTAATGTACGCTATCATTGTGTGATAACCATAATATATCAACAAGTACTGAGATTACGCTTAACCAAACTTAGTATCCTGCAATCCGTAATTAAAACCAAAGAGAGCCTAATCCATCAATAAAATTTGAGCATGGTAAATCCAAAAATGAACTCCCTTGCTTCTAGGGTGACGAGGTTAAGATTTTAATAAACCAACCATCAACTTCGATTTAACATCGAAGTCGTTTTCAACTTTCCAATTTACCATTTTCTTTATTTTATATTCTCCATTTCAACATTTTCCGTTTCCAAAGTTAGCCTTTCCCTGTGCCCATATTTTCAGTTTTCTAAATTCCGAATTTGTCACATTTTCACGTTTCATAGCCTTTTCTCAAATGCCCCATTACAGAGATTTCATTCCCTAGTTCCTCAACGTTTTTCGTTTACAAACCTTTTCATATTCTCCGGTTCCCACATTTCCCCGTTTCACAGTCTTTTCGAGTCTCCAACAATAAGTTGAACAATTTGTCTCTTTGGAGATATTTCGTTTTCCATTTCCTCAGCATTTCCGGTTTCTTAAGTTTCCCGGTTCCCAACCTTTTACAATTTTCGAGACGTTCCAGTTTCCCAGAATTTTCCAATTCCCAACATCTCCCCCGTTTCTCATTGTTCGCATTTTCTAGATTTCGGAGTTTCCCGTTTCCATGTTCCGTTTTTTGTGCTGTTTTCCAGTTTTATATTTTCCAGATTCTCAAATCTTCCAAGTACCCATTATTTCCGTTTCAGAGTTTCATCTCTCTATATTATCCTTTTCCTAAAGCTAACCTATTTTCTAGGCTGCCACATTTTCAGGTTTCTTGCTTCCTACGACTTTCAGCTTTCCAAGTTCCCAATTTCTGGTTTCAGAGCCTTTCCTAGTTTTCCACGCTTATAATTTGTCCGATTGTCTCCTTCCCCGATTTTTCATTTTGCAGTTTATTAACGCTTTTCAAGTTTCCCGAATGGGTATGTACCTGCTATAGCGCTCAAATTATAAGTCATAGCCAAACATTGCACAACTGTTGTGATAGTTTACTGGAAAAAGCAACTGGATGGTAGATTGGTGGCAATCTGCAATTAGACACACAAACGATGAATCTGCTTTGCTGCGCAGTTCTGGGATTAATCCGAAGAGATTTTAATGTCAACGAATTTCACCACAGAATCGTATATATTAGTATCGCGTTAACAGTGGCTAAAAATTTTGGACCGGACAACGGCTCAACTACCGACCTACGGCCAAATGCACGGTTGACTGCCAAGAAGCTTCTCTTAATACTACGATCTAAATGTAATTTTCATAAATACCACTTCAGAATTTGCTCAATTTGCGTATATATGAAAATTTCACAGCGTTTCATTACTACGGCTAAAATGCCTAACCCAAACATTAGAGAGACTATAGCTAGACCATACACGCTCATGGTTTGGTACGGTTACCCTTTCCACTAAGCTGCTAAACCCCCACCTTCCCCCTCCCCAAGCAAAATACTACAGATTAAGAAAAATAAGCACATATTGGCACGTTGCGGTTGATTAATTTCACAAACTCAGACCGGCACCACTAATCGAACCCTGGTTGTTCGATTGCAATCCGATCGTGAAAACTTTAGAGGTATAATAACAGATTTTATGTTCACTTTCTTACAGATCCTCACTCAGCGAGCAAACAGCAACGCAAGCGCAAAAAATATGCCGCCATCGTTAAGAAGCGATGTTGAATACGAAGGTGTGAATGTTGTCATGAATAATCAAAGTTTGAACGCTAAAGGCGATGAAACCTTAGCTCAAACTTTGAGTGCATAACTTTTCCCTAGTTTGAACGTGTGAACACTGTTCACTTTTCAAGAATATTCCTTCAACCAATCATCGATAAGATGTATTACCTGAAAAAGTTTGTGCTCAAATTTTTAAGTATCGCAATTCTCCTTCAAAACCACATTCAAACATTGATTAAATTTTCTGCTCAAGTCTGAGCGTGTGACACGCCTTAAGAGTTACCTAAAAATCTCTAACACGGGAAAACATTCCAGATGCCTACCTGACGCACCATAGCAAACACATATGGGGATATATGATGTAAAAGGTTGAGAGACTAATGCAGACATCCACCGCAAGATGCAGCATGTAATTAATTTACTACTATATTTAGTGAAATCATTCTACACATCATTTAATACAATTTACAATCACAAAATCATGTTCAATACTGTTAAAGCTTTTACAGAAACAAACCATAAGATATCAAACAGAAATGTATCGATAATTATACACAATCGCAGAATATATACATGCAAAATAATAGCAACTCGCGGATTGTGTCCACATACATAACATCGATATTCTGTTATATCCCAGTTGCTCAAAAAGACGGTGGTTCGAATCCCTAATCTGTCGACATTTTGTTAGCTATCACTTTAGCTTTAAAATGAATGTATATACATTGTCAATGGGTTTACGATGATTTTTTGAGAAGAGTCGAAATCACCATATATAAAAAACGGGCGTGCCGCGATGCATTTGGACCTTATCCTCCGATTCTCTTGGGGACTACACACTCACTTTTTTGGGAGGAATGGTATCATGGACAAAATTTTTGGTATACCCCGTTTTGAATGAGTATAACGACGCCCCTCAAACATAGGAGACGTTTAGGAAAACCAATTTTCCAAATGACCCACAAAACTGGAGGTCTACAAAAATTTTTGTCCATGTTACCATGACCCCAAAAATTAGGAGGTCGCCCGAAAACCAGGGATTAAGGTCGAAATAGATCGCGTCATGCCCGATTCATTAAAATGGTGATTTCGAAGAGTGTCCTACTGTTATCAAGAAATCATTATAAACTCTTTATATTATATATTGAAAATAAGATAAAGACACATGCACATCTTACGATAGAAATTATATTTTTTGTAGTCCCGGTCCGCAAACTCAAAGCATTGTACTGAATTTATGAATACACCACAAGTATCCAAGGTATCATATCATAGCCATGTCGGCTCTGGATGTTTGGGAGCGCGGCTGTGAGGGATACAATGTCGAAACGTTTTGAGGCTGATAATTTTCCCAATTTTTGCTAAATATTTGCCCCGTGTTTGACAATTTTCTTAAAATTAACATTCACTACCACCAATTATTGCAATGCTGACATACATTGTCAATACTGCCCAATAAGGCAACCATACAAAATTACAACTATCGTCCAATAAAATATGAATAAACATGTGCATTTTACACGTTACACCGTAGCATTGTTAACTTGTATACACCATGTAGCTCGACACTAACAATCAGTGACAGTATAATACTTATAATTGTGTCCTACCCAACAACAAATTTACACGTCACGTATTTTGAAAATGGTCCCCATGTAAAGGCGATTTGTTGAGCCTCAAGTAAATTAGTCGTATGAAAAATGTATGTGCCTTATGCGTGAGTTAACTCAGCCTGCGCCCGTCGACAATCCAATGTTATAATAGCCGATACAGAATTTCCAAACTTTGCTACGAAACAAACGCGGAAATTGTAGCGGTTTTTAGTTGACAGAAAATTGACAAAATCTAAAACATATGCAAGAAATTTAATGTTATGTTCCAACAGAATTTTGACGATTTTCAACTTAATACGTATACACCTTAGATTTTAATTTGTCTCTGTTCGTGAACAAATTTAACTTAATAATGGTGTCTTTAAATTGATCGGTCCTATTATAGCTTAGGTCGTAGTGTTCGCGAATAAAACCCGACAAACTGTGGCCTCGAAAAATTCGATAAAATTTGTTCAATTTCAGCGAACGCAAAACGGTCTGATTTCTATCGCAAATGTGTGTTGGCGAACAGTATGGCGCCGAATACACCAAAAAATGTTCGGTAACCATTTTTATCCAAAAAAAAACAATATTAATATTAGGAATATTAATTATACCAAATGTTGATACGCGTGGATTAATTTAACTCGCGGTATAAATGTATAATTGAATATGCAAAACCGCAGAGATTGAGTATTTTAATAGTTTCAAAAATACTAAGAAGAGAAACAGCACCAAAATAGAAGACAACTGCGCTGTAAGTATATGGCAAATTCTCTAATTTAAAGGATGAAAACATCCTAAGTGTAAAAAAATTAAAAAATCGTAAAAACGCCTATAAATTTATGCTCAAAACGCAAGCTCAAAGCACAATCTCAGAGCTAATCCCGATGCTGTATGGGTGGCATAAAAACCGATTGTCTAGAAAAATGTAATAGTAACGACTGTCAAAACCAAGAAATTTCAGTATCCCCGGGATCGAACGGATAGAAACATGGGGTCGAAATCCCGAGCGGGGCACTGACGTGTCGAAGCTCGTGGTTAACCAGATCCGGGTCAAGACCCTCACCCAAGTGTCGGGACTACTGGCGCGGCAGTCTAAGAACGTCGTGCAACCCCACCTGAAACTACTGTCATAAACTGCTAGGTAAGAATACACGTTATAGAAATATTGGCACGCCGGCTCATATTTCAAAGACTCGAAGCAAAAGCATGACACATACACACATTAAAATCGTAATAGTCTGGCTTATGCAAAGAAAAGGGTAAACTAGATACATATCTCCCCCTGGTTCCCCTATGCTAATTTTGGGTTATCCCAGTCTATGCCCAGGAATTTTTGTGCGAGGCTATAAAAATTATGCTAACTTTGCACTACTTTGGCTAAAGAATGATCCAATTTTTTGGCGTCGGGGCCCAAATAGCTTAAATTTTCTGTTGTTACGTATAATCATAATAGAAGTCAATAGTTAAATTACTTATATTAATTTATTTTCTCCACAGTTTAACGGGATGGGGCACCAGAATAACTACGGAATCGCTGCACGTACTTTCAGCCCCCCCCCAAGGTCCGAACTGGGGAATCACCTAATTAATGCCCAAAGGATTTTGGTAGTTTGGAGAAACCAGATACTAAACCAAAAATGGGATAATGAGCGACATTTCAAACAATTATACGTAGTAGTTCGATTCGAGGTTTTCCATTATAGATACTAGCTGATATTCACACTTAATATACAAAGGGGCATACGGAGTGTTTATCTATAAAATGCACTCGGACATCAAAATGCACCGCAACATATATTCATATATTTAGGCTAAAAGGGTATAATCTGAAGAGTGGCATACTTTTTGGTAGCATGTAATAAACTGCTGACAATACGAATTCGAAGGTTGTCAACAAACCCGCCACAATCCTACGTAGGAACGTATGAAGATAAGCAGATCCGTACACAAATAACAGGTCAATGGTAAAGACATTCTGGGAATCTGGACTCAAATTGAGGAAATTTTGAGATTTTAGGCAAGCAACCACACGCCCGAATCACAAGCGAAATAAGTATTATATCTGACGAATCTCAGCACGCTACGCTCGTTCCGCTCCTTTCACAAATGGTAAAACGCCATTGGAATACTGGTTTGTTTCTTGCAGGGCAGTAACTCTTCTCCAGGATGAGCCAAATACATTATCTGGAGTAACTGCGCAAGTTTATTAATGCCATGTTGTTGTAGTAGCAAGAATCTCGGGTTGCGGTAATGCAACACACATTACTTACAATCTGAGCAGAGCAGAGATATAACGCAAAGCGTAGTGGAACAACGCTAACCAAAAAATGATCCTTGCTTACTGGCAACTGGCTGTCAAAGGCAATTTTTTCGAAAATTATTTTATTATTAATTTTCATAGCTAAAAGGCTCTCAAACAAGCCATTCACCCGAAACCTGCGCAAGGATCGCTGGCCCCAAAAGTTCAGTCGTTACGGTAGCGGTACTCATTAGTCGGAAACAACAAAAAAGTCGCACACATCACGTTCACAGGGCGCAGGCGCAAATAATACGGTGCTGCCTTGAACTAACTCCGATTTTTCCGTATTTTGAGCGTTTATCAACTACTACAAACAACAGTTGGTTTCGAATAACGCGTGTGACATAGCCAAGACCCTATTTTTAAGAATAGAGGAGAAATATTTCGAACCCAAGTAAAAAAATGACACCACGCATGGAATAATTACGGAAACCAATACATATTCAGACATTCGAGACTGTGAGTTTACTAATTTATAAACCTACCACTAAACTGTGATAATACGCTACTGCGTCAGCTCAAATTTTGAGTTATACAGTTAGGCAGTACAAACACAAAAACAAGACACAAAAACTGTCAAGCACTTACCCATGAAAATAAAAAATAAATTTCCATGTTCCTACAATAATCCCAGCGATGTTCCATGTTCCTGCAATAATTACAGCAAGGTTCCATGTTCCTGCAATAATTACAAGCAATACGTAACTGAACCAGTTA
>JASANE010008795.1:0-32227 GCA_030248225.1 Trileptium ribeirensis
TCGCCTTAGTGTACTGTATTTTCAGCAAAATCTCGAGAAGACCTAACCAGACCAGTCCAAAAAACGGTGCCAATTATTAAAAATGCCACAACAGCGCGAGACCCCATAGCAACATAGCGCCAACATCTCTGCACGTCACACCGTCATTCGTGTAATCGTGACGTTGAAAATACCTATTATTCCTTTGATGGATAGAGCTCCGCAATGAAGCAAATTATTTTAAATGTTCCAAATCGCGCGCGCAGAGTCGGGAATATTTATTGATTTATGATATTAACTTAAGCAACCTCAGCTCAATGTTAAGCCAACTGTGTCACTAGAAATTGCAAAATTTTGGAAAGATAAGGTTAGAGATCTCGATTGGACAAAAAGGTATTGGGGGCTTTTAGAAATAACTATTAGGATCACATTTTAAATGTGCAAAAAATTTTGTGCAGCAAATGATTAACAACTGTTTTAAACAACTCAAAACGCTGTCAAATTTACGCTGACTTTTCTGATTTATACATTGCATTTTCAAATTCTGCACGGCTTTCACATAGAGCTCATAGAGTAACTGGGCGCTCTTATAAGGACGTTCGTATTATCACAGCAATGTATTTCGAATGCATACACAATAGGAGAGATACCTTTTTGTCGGAGCAGCCAGGAGATAAATAACCAGAATGCACACTTATAATTAATCGTAAATATCTCAATACAAGCACTAAAAATCGAGCGGTGAGAACGAAATGTTCTCATTTATCGAGACATAGAAATTTTATTGCGCCCACGAAACTATAAAAACTTTTCAAAACCGGATGCCACAATTTGAAAGTACAGATCTCGCTTATCGAAACCGCAGCCCACGTGGGTCGCGCCTGCTCATGAGCCAAATAAACTAGGCGATGATTCTTCAGTTCGATGAAACAGCTTTCTTCGACCTTTAATAAGAAAGTTATAAAGGTATACGTTCAACTTCTAGCCGGTTGAGCAAAATATATTACGGCGATAATTTTCCCGTTAAGGATTGTTTTTATAAAACATTATGCATAATGACAAATCTCGTTGAATTTTACAAAAGATACGTTAAAATATGTTTCATTATAATACCTTTTGCTAACAATACGCAGAAGATTCCGTTAATATTTATTAATAAAAAAACTGTTATGAAATAACTCAAATACAGTAAACAAAATATATAACCAGTCTTATTGTCAACTATAGCTGCGGCATACTCTCAAAGCTAAACAGGTATATTTAAAAACCGTGTTAAAAATAAGTCATAATAAAATTTTTCAGCAAAACAAGGCTGTTTTTCGTTACTTGTTACGATACATGAATCCAAGAACGCCGGCAGTCGTTTGAATGACGAACACCAGCAGCACAAACACAAAATACTAAAATAGAACAGCTAAAAGTAATAACATAAGCAGATGTAGCAAAAAATGAAAATACAATAATTGCTGCGACCTGACCTTCGCGGGACCTACACTGTGCGAAAAATAAGTGAGTTGAAAGTTGAAAATCGCAATCGATTGACGTTTCATTGAATTTCAATTGATTTGAAATTGCCAATTTCAGATTATTGATCGAAATTTTACAATTTTGAAATTTATCTAATTGTGTCAAAATTATTTTGAAATTGATCTAAAAAATTTCGTTTAGTCGAAATCGAACGAAATTTCGATTTGATTATTTTCCATTTCTGGACTGTAACTGTAGTTGGGCGGGAGTTCGGGGTCGCCCAGGTTGAGGGGCTGGTCCTGAAGCGACAAATCACAATTTTTTTCAGACATTTTTGTCTGAACAGCAAAATTAAGAATTTTTATTTTTAGAGCAATTTTGACTTAGAAACTATCTCGAATAGAGATGTTAAGAAAACGACACGAACTCTGAGTACTAAACCTAAACTTAGGAATAAATTTTGTGAATTATAGGCTGTGGTCACAAAGTTTAACCAACTCCGCACCCCACAGTTTAAAGTGCGACTTATTGGAGCTGTCCGGACTGGGTCCATGAACATCAAACTACAGTAGTAATTTGTATTTTGGTATAAGCATAACACTATACTATATATTTTGTTGTAGTTATACGTTATACTGATAATATATGGCACGTAGGCAATAATGGTTGTTTTTTCTAAATCTGGCAGGTTCTCTATTCCTAGTTCTAAACGGCGCCGGACAATAAAACCTCCAAGTATATTTTACGATCAGTAGCCATATTGATCTGACTTCCAGTTTGATGGGATTCTGATTTTTCGTATGCCGCTGTGATTTATAACCTTCTGTCAGATTTTGTTATTTTTTTAATCATTTATCATATTCTTGGCAATACAATAAATATTTGTGCCTGGAAAAATGAATATAATATTAGAACCACAAAAATATATTATACGTAAGTCATAATAAGTATATTCATAGCATAAATTTCATACATAAAAATTGTATATCTCAGATACATAAAAGTTTCTAGAAGCCATATTATTTTTAGGCATGAACAAACATATGTATCACTCAAATATAGTTAATCGACTACACGTACAGACAAATCAGCTTAAAGAGTGAACTTAAATGAAAATAACAAAACGCAAAAACAGGAAAACTATAAATACTACCGTGACGAGGCAAGACTTGATCCAATTTTACACATCCGCACAAACCCACAACAACCATTCCACCAGCCGCGACACATAGCGACTCCGCACAGAAAAGGGCCATATACCGGCGAGAGGGCCAGATATTCCGATTTTTGCACAACGTAGAGCCAAATACCGACACCGAGACAACCGCAGCCCAAATACCGGACGGCACGCCATTTTTGTGATATAATTCTACCAAAAAGCAAGTCTTTCTTTAATGCCGACCCAGAGAATACCTTTGTGTTCAAAATAAAAATGTCAGTATTTGTCAGTAACAAACTCGGTGGTATATGTACCTAGTTTGTTACTGACAAATACTAACATTTTAGTTTTAAAATGTGAACACAAAGGTATTATTTCTGAGTCGCTCCGTTAAATAAAGACTTGCTTTTTGTCAAGTATTCAACCGCTATATATCACAAAAATGGCGTGCCATTGTTTTTGTTTCAGATATTGGGCTGCGGCTGTCTCGGTGTCGGTATTTGGCTCTACGTGTCGAAATCGGAATATCTGGCCCTCTCGCCGGCAGCCTATGGCGCCCTTTCTGCCGCTGGCCTATGTGTCGCCGCTGGTGGAATGGTTGTTGTTATTGGGTTTGTCGGATGCTGTGGAGCGTGGATCGAAAACCGCTGTTTGCTCATCACGGTAGTGTTTATAGTTTTATTGTTTTTCGTTTTGTTGTTCATTTTTAAGTTAGTTGTTTTAAGCTGATTTCCGTTTATCTGTACGTGTCAGTCGATTTGAGCTATTCATATTTGAGATGATCTGGCACATATGTATATGTTTGTCATGCCTACACAAAACGTCAGCTCATAATCAGCTTCTAAAAACTTTTATGTCTCAAATTGTCAATTTTTATGTATGAAATTTATCTATGAATATACTTATTATGACTTACGTATAATCAATATTTTGTGGTTCTAATATTATATTCATTTGGGCCACAATATTTCCATTGTATTGCCAAGAAATATGATAAATGATTAAAAAATAACAAAATCTTATCTTACGGAGGTTATAATAGCGGCATACGAAATAGGATCCATAAACTGAAAGTCAGATCCAGGTGCGCTTACTGATCCGTAGGACATGCTAGAAGTTTTATTGTCGCGTTTAGAACTAGGAATAGAGAACCTGCCAGATTTAGAACAAGCCTAATTTCATCCTACCGTGCCCATATCTATCGTATAACGTATAATTACAACAAAATATATAGTATAGTGTTATGCTTATACCAAAATACAATTATACTGTATTTTGTGATGTTCATGGACCGGTCCGGACAGGTTCGATGCAGTCGCACTTTAACATTTGTCGGTGCGGAGCGTTGAAGTTTTTCCTGACCACACCTGTGAATTCACAAAATTTATTCCTAAGTTTAGTTTAGTACTCAGAGTTGCCGTGTCATTCTTTAACATCTATTGCGATAACATTTGTCTAAACGTGATGTAAGTCAAAATTGCCTCTAAAAATAAACCTTAGGAAATTTTGCACGCTGTTCGACAAAAATGTCTGAAAAAATTGTGACTTGTCGCTTAGGACCGGCCTGGACCATAGATCAACCCGGACTCCGCCCGCAACTACAGTCACGGTCAGAATTAAGTGGAAAATAATCGATGGAAAGTTCGTTCGATTTCGATTAAACGAAATTTTGATCGATTTCGATCGTTTTTGATTTTGGCGCAATTAGATAAATTTCAAAATTGTAAAATTTCGATCATTTTCGATTAAACGTAATTTCGATCGATTGAAATTCAATGAAACGTCGATCGATTGCGATTTCGATTGTTTTCGACTGCACTTATTTTTGGCCGCGACTGTAGGTCCACAAAATTTGTTCAGGTCGCAGCAATTATTGTATTTCATTTTTTGCTACATCTGCTTATGTTATTACTTTTAGCTGTTCTATTTTAGTATTTTGTGTTTGTGCTGCTGGTGTTCGTCATTCAAACGACTGCCGGCGTTCTTGGATTCATGTATCGTGACGAGGTGAGCGAAAACAGCCTTGTTTCCTGAAAATTTTATTATGACTTGATTTTTAACACGGTTTTTGATGTGCCTGTTTATTTTGAGGTATGCCGGCAGCCAGGACTTGCGTTTATAGTAAGGCAATAAGACTGGTTATATATTTGTTGCTAATACACTGTGTTGAGTGTTGTTATTTTTTGCATAACAGGTTTTTTTCTTAATAAATCTAACGAATCTTCTGCGTATTGTTCACGAAAGATTTGTTATACATGAACATACGTTGTTATACGTATCTGAATTCAACAATTTTGTCATTATCATAATGTTTATAGGACAATACAACATTTTAACGGGAAAATTATCGCCGTAATTGTTTGCCTGTTGTTGCTCTCAACCGGCTAGTCGTTGAACGTATACCCTTATAACTTTCTTATTAAAGGTCGAAGAAGCTGTTTACATCGAACTGAAGAATCATCTCGCCAGTCCCTATTTGGCTCATGACAGGCGCGACCCACGTGGGCTGCGGCAAACTTTCGATCGCTTACAAAAACGAGTATGTCTTTCAAATTAGCATCCGGCTTTGAAGTTTATGGTTTCGTGGGCGCGACGACTGAGAGGTTACTATGTCTCGATAAATGATAGTTTTGGTTTTCTTTGCACCGCTCGAAGAGGTTTTTAGTGCTTGTATTGATATTTACGATCAAGTTAGGCGTAGTAACTGTGGTCTGGTTATTTATCTCCTGGCTGCTCCACAAGTACGGAAAAGGTATCTCTCTTATTGTGTATGCGTTCGAAATGGTAAAAGTTTGCTAGCTAATAATACGAACGTTCCTTATAGCGCCGGAGTATGTATTCTCTCCTGATAACTTCTTATGTGAAAGCCGTGCAAAAATTTGAAAATGCAATGTCTATAAATCAGAAATCAGCGTAAATTTGACAGCGTTTTGAGTTATTTAAAACAGTTGTTAATGGTTGCTCACCAAAATTTTTGCAGCGTAAAACGTTGATTTAACATACTTTCAACCTTTATTTCAGACCTAATGACGCTGTTTCTAAGAAAGCCAGGGCCAATACCTTTTTGTCCGATGAGAATCTCTAACCTTATCTTTCCAAAATTTTGCAACGCTTAATTCCTCTAAGTAACACACCTGCAGTAACATTGAGCTAATAAAACAGTTACTTAAGTTAATATCATAATAGAATAGATATTCCGACTACGCACGAATTTGGACATCAATATGACCAAAGGTTGCTTTGATTATTCATTGCAAAAAACTCTATCGTCGAAGGAATAATAAGTATTTCAACGTAGCGATTACGGAATGACAGTAGCTATAACATCCAGAGTGTTAGCGCTTATGTCCTCATGCATTCCGCGCTGTTGTGGCATTTTTAATAATTGGCACCGTTTGCAATGTGAGTCTGGTTAGGTCTTCTAGAATTAATATTTTGCTGAAAATATAAGATACACTTCATTATTCTTTTCAGCTTATTATTTTTTGCCCGGTAACATTTTACCTGCTGCCTATCTTTCATTTAGGTTCTCTTTTTGGTTAGCTCTTTCGCAATGTCAAACGTTTCCCATCGTCTTTGCTGTTCCTAACTTCGACTGCGCTAACTGATAATGTTGGTACTGTTTAGTGGGGGGGAGGGGCGATGCGCAAATTTTTTGCGCGTTTTTTGACCAAAGCTGCATGGCGAAATCTGGCTTCTTTTATTGCAGTTTACCGTTATATATTTCTTTTTTTGTGACGGTTGCTATTAAATTTTCAGTTCGAGTGTTGCGGCATCGACGGGTACAGAGACTGGTACAACACGCCTCAATGGCCCGCACATCAATGGGTACCTGATTCCTGCTGCGATCCCGCAAAGCTGCTACAAAATAGTACAATGACGTCCAGTAATCACGACAGTCGTGGATCTCTGCCTGCATCGATTCCGTCAAAGCACTGTGGAAAATCATCTAAACATGAACATTTGTGGTATAAAAAGGTATCGCTTCATTTATAAGAATTAGCGCCAATATGACTGAGCTTTTCCGAAGAACGTTGGTAGGGTTATGTTTAGATTTCAGTTTCAATTAAGCTGGAAAATTTCGACTTTCGATTACATTGGTTTTGCATTATTGTATAGTTAAGACTTTAGAAAAATGAATTGAAAGTATTGCGATTTCTCATTGAAGTGATGAAGAGATGATGAAGAAGTAATCAGGTCCTTTCTAAAATATTACTTCTATTTTTCAGGGTTGTTACGGTCCGTTTTCACACTGGCTTCTCGAGCATTTACGTATTGTGGGCGTTCTTGGAATTGTAATGGCAATACTTCAGGTATGTTGTTTGAATAACTGAAACAAAAAATAGCAAATTTAGACATGCTGAACTGAACTGTCGGCTAAAAATGTTGTAGAAAAAAATTGATGCCGACGCCTCCCTCCTCCGGATTTTAAAATTGCTTGGATTCCGATTCCAAAGCAATATCAAGTGCTAATAACTCCCGCGTTACTATCACAGATGAGTCCCACCTGCCGTGTGAGAGCAAGAAGGTTTGGGATCAAATTGTGTTCCTTAAAATATAATTGACGCTTATAAATCCATACTTATTAACCCACCAAGATGCGATTGGTACTTGACGTTTGTTGCTGCTGGTCTAACATGTTAAGGGGCGTTCTCCGCTCTACCTGCGTTCTTGGTCTTGCTGTATCTATATAATTTGCCATCGGCAATGTACCCGGAACCTGCCCAACCTTCGATCAGCGGTTTCTGCTTATGTCTGTTATTTTTTACCTATTTAGTACTTTTTGATTGCTTTTCTGTTTTATTGGCGGATGTTTGTTGTTTCAGCTTTTTGGAATGATCGCCTCGGTGTTTCTATACTGCAGTATACGGGATCGTCAGTATGCGTTTCAGCGAGCCTAATAGCAAAGTATGGTTCCATTGAACACGATTTTAACCGGTAATAGAAGACGCTGCGTTGGGATTTTTGTTGTAATACTTATTTATAGTTGTTATAACAATAATAATCGATTGTTGTACGGCGGCCGCTTTGATTTCACTTTTGGAATGCCGATGTGGCCCTCACCGCCTGTGACATGCATTACCGTCCGGTATGGGTTTTCTCACAGACAGTATTGTCCACAAATGCGACAGCGAAACAGTAATTTTCGAACCAGTGTAGCTTATGTGTTGCAGTCTCGACATTTTATAAGCAAAATCCCAAAATCAGTATTAATTATAGATGCTCATAGAGGGGGTTGGGATATCTCCCAAGAGTCGGAGGGCACCCAGAATACATTTGTAATATATGAGGAAAACTGCAAAATTATGAAGAAAAACGGGAGATACTTGTTGGTTCTTGTCCTCCCGCTAGACACATTTTTCATTTTCAAGCTGAAGGAGCACCGATGATATTAATGATGTGGTAAAACTTAATTGAGTTGTCAGAGTCGTTACACCTCATTTTGGTGGTGGTATTATGTTGCCGTTTTTACCATGAGAGATTCCCTAGCTTTTTTGGTGCTGAGTTTCTTGCCAGGCACGTGTTAAGTATGGCGCCATTATTATAATTTCCAGTGATTATTTTTGTCGTCAGTTGTGGTGGCTAGAACTGGAAATTTCTGGCTGTAATAGGTGCGCCTGTGGTGTAGGTACATGACTTGGCAGAAATGACCGTCACGTTTGCACAAACGAGCATCGAATACAGAGCTATTAAAATTTATCTTCCCGCGAACAAACTTCGATCAGATATTACAAAGTGCGATAAACATTTCGAAAAATCGAAAAAAATTCGAGCACTTCCCAACCGAGATTGGAATTTTTCGAACTAACGTCGAGCGAACATCGGAACGAACAACGATCATTTCTTGCGACTACTCTAATGGCGTGCGTTTTATCGTCGGATGGCACAAACTTGATAAGCTTTTTCAATGCTGATGCAATGATTGATTTGTGTTACAATAATATCGTTGGAAACCATAATAATGATATATTTGTAACAATTTCGGCGTAATAATAATTGTAACAGTTCATCATAACTGATTTGTTTATACTTTTTTTTAAGTTATATTTTGTATTACTGAATGTGTTCGGTTTTATAATGTTATTGGTGATTTTGAATTTTTGTAAATAATGAACTGATTTTATTAAGAGTTTATAATGGGGGAGCTTATGACGCTTTTTTTACTTGATTCCTTGATCCATTATCAGCCAAAGAACGTCCAAACGCAGTCACCGAGACATACTGAGAGTACTGATGGTAGAGAGTGCCGGTGGCTGACACCGGCGGCATATTGATTGCCTAAAATGCAGAAACAACAAGACAGCAACAAGTCTGATGTTGATTCATTGGCTTGTTTGACCTTGCCCTTCTCATCGTTAGGGTGATAATACGTTACCCCCAAATAATGAACAGGGCAATTGGTGTGCCCTTCCAGATGTAACTGGGTACTAAGCTCACACCAGTTTTGAGGGTGGTTGGTAGAGCAACATGCGATGGGTGCGTCGAGCCTCCTCAAAGCTAGCAGACTATGGTCGCTCTCGGCGGCTCAACAGTTTGATCCGAGGAACTTATAAGCAAAATCAAGAGCTCTCGTGGTACTATGGCCAGATTTTTGTTTTCCCCATCATATATCGCAAGCTCTACAAAAGTAAACGGGGGGCAGTCGTTTGCAATTATTTTGCTGTAACCCCGTCAGTTAATTTTTTTCAGAAAAGCGGGGGGGAGGCTTTGCGACGTTCTGATCGTTCAGATTGTCCTATATCTGAAGCATCTTCCAATTGTGTAATTATATATAATGTATATGTTTTATTTATACGTATGTGTATTATAAGTATTTTATTGTACTAAATCTCGATATTGTTGCTCTACATAGAGGACTTGACAAAAATGACTGTAGCTCGCTCTTGACTCACTTGACGAATGCAATTTATTTCTAAAATAGATACCTTTGAAATTACGGGCGAGTCACTTGTTTGAGGTTGGGTTGCACGAAATTGGGCAGTCATTTCTGGCAAGTACTGTATGTTGCTGTGTTTTATCATTACCTCGGCTCATATCATCTTTAGGGCCGTAATAGATATATTGCAAGAAACAGTCCGGTGTTACTGAGGCGGTCATCCGAGGCGTTAGGCTTAGGTTCAGTATAAATCTTATAATGTAAGAGATGTGAAGCTTAGGCTAAGGCTTGCTTAGGCTTAATCGAGAACGGGTGTATCATGCATTTGGCTTACGGCCCTAAATTTTATATTGGCAATTTTTTGCATTGTCACACAGGTAAAAGTACAACAATTTAGTATACTTGCATCTATAGACGCCAATGGTTGTTACAAGCATTTATAGCATTCGGTCCATACATAGATGGTCAATATTGGCATATTGTCGCGTTTTGGCGAGTTTGAACCGGAGAGAAATCAGGTTACATTTGTGAAACAGGGACCAAGGTTATCGATACTGTTTTGAAAAGTTTGAACCGGAGATAAATCCTGTTACATTGGTTAAACAGGGGCCCAGGGTTGACGACACTGTTTCGAAGAGGCGATGTATTCCGATGACATTTTTATTCTGTCAAATTCCATTGAACTCTTACGTCAGCGCACTATGTTATATAGTGGTTGGGTAAGCTTTATTTATAATAACTTTGTTAGGCTGGGACTAATTTTATTGGGCATGATTTTGTATTAAAAGCGGAGTTAGAATTGCAAAAGATAGCTTCAGTCCACAAGAGTAAGTATAAAGTCAGGTTTGTATAGAATGAATCTATGAATTGTCGAATTGAATATTTTTTCTTTTAGAGTAGAATAACCTTAATAACGGGTGGCCCGTTATCAACGATACTCTGCAGTGGTTCCAAAGTGTACACCATGCGGCTACATAATGAAATTTCGAAGAAATTGTATTTTTCGTTGTACAATTTAGATAGCTCTTGTTAATATATGAGGCAATGGGTTTAAATTACTGTTCCACTCAGATTAGATGGTACTAATTATTTATTTGAGCTTCCTGAATTATTGTTTTGTTGAGAAGAAAAGTAAGGGAATAGCGGGGAAATTTAGGTTTTAACTTAAGGGCTAAAACGATATTGGGTTTAGCTGTTTCTGAAGATATCATGATGGTTCAGATTATTTTGTTCAGTCGTGGAAGAATCATTCTGTTTGTTTGCGGTCGACGTTCGTGATTTCGAAAAACTCGAGTATAATAGAAATCTTTGACCGATTTTCTGTGATAGTTTGTAACTATCTTGTTTCTTATAATTATTACTACTGTTTTATAGGCATTATTTTATCGTGTTTTATGATGATTTATGTTTGTTACTCTTTGTTTTTATTTATTTTTTCGTTTTTGCGGGTATAAAAAGCTATGTATATACATACATGTAATATAAATCTTACCATTCCAAAATAGCGAATTGAATATATTATTGATAGCCATTCGATTACTTAATTATGGCTAGTGATGTCCACGAACCCGATCTCGACCGGACTTTTGTTGGTCCGGACTGTTGGAGCTTTGAAATTTCTCTGATCAGAGCTCCAAAAGACTCAAAGTTTTTAATATTTGGTACTCAGAGTTGCTGATTAATGTTTTAACATGTGTTACGATAACATTTCTGTAAACATGAAGTAATTCAAAACTGCCCCTGAAAATGGGCTTTAACAAATTTGCAAGACTGTTGGACAAAAAATTTTTATGTTTATTAACTGAAAATAGGGTTTTAACTAAGTCAGTTCCGACCATTGACCGCTCCGAACCGAAAAATTTGCTCAGATTGCATCACTACTTACGTCATTAATAGTGTTGCACCGGGCAAGAATTCTACCGGGGCCGGGGCTAGCATACCGGGGCCTGGACCGGGGCTAACCGAAAACTACTATGTGTACGATTTTCCAACGTATATATACCACATATATAAATACATGCCGATAGGGGTGGGGTGGTGGAAAAAGTTGCGTACACGTTTCTCATAATGAAACATAGTTGTTTATCCGCCTGGGCAATATCTGTACCGGTTATTAGCATTTCTAATTTCAAAGGTTTACATATATTTCTCCAGTGGCTTAATAGAAACGGAGCGAGCGAAGCGAGCGGACTTTTCTTAAATACCGCACAATAGTGGCGAAATTTATAATTTTTTGTCTGCTCTGTTACGCGTACAGCCCGAACCATAGGACCGGCTCTCAAAAACTTTTTGGATACCTAATGGCTTCGAGTGTGCCCGCCAGTTGGTTCGAAAAAACCCAACCACATCTTGGGAGTCAAAAGTGGGTCGGAAGGGCTCCAGTCGTGCATTTTTGCATGTGCCTAATTCACTCTGAAGATAATGTTGGGCGGTATATCTTGCTACAGAGGCATCACATTAAAAAACGGAGATCACATTCCGTGCCCGGCATCTCGAGATCTACAGCTTTGCTGACAGCAAAAATTTTGTATTTTATGTGTTTTTGAACAATATATCTTCAGCTAAAGCTCCAGAATGTTTATCAATTCTACTAATTTAGTACTAAAAATATTTTTTTCTGAAACAGCAGCCCCGGCGCTCTTACCGGGTCTGGGTCACCGGGGCTGCGACGTTGCCCCGGACCGGGGATAAATGTGTTGCCCCGGGGCCGGGGCTAAGCCCCGGTAAATCCCTAGTCGTTATCAAACTGCGGACACTGTTCAAGTCGCTGGTGTCAAAAGCTGTATAGCTAGATGATCAATCAGCCGCATTTAATCAGAGAAAGGGGAAATGCAAATTTATACCATGATTCACTGCTTTGATTTCAGGTGAAGGTCCTATGAATAATTTTAGGTAGAAAACAGCATTTCGTGATGGCCAAAAAATAACCACTGCTCTTTATAGGTATAAAAAACCACTCGCCCAGAGTTTGCTCGCCCATTTCGCTTGAAAATCATTGCTTCATTTGCATCGCTTGCAGCATTCACAGATAAATGTGTGCACTCACTACACATTGTAACATGTATTGTCATTTTTTATACCTACACAATTTGTGGCAATAATAATGCTTATTGCTACAAAATTTGTAGCGTCATGTTCTTTATTGCACTAAATTTGTAGCAATGTTCATGATTAGTGCTACAACTTAAATGACGTAACGATACAAAACCTATAAATCATTGTAGCAACAATCAACTTCGTTGCTAAAAAATCGTGCAAATGGCACAACTATTGTACTAAATATGTAACAACAATACGAGCTATTGCTATATGTTTCGAAAATGTTTTGTACCAATAAGCATGCACATACTGGCTACAATGTGCAGTGTGTGCACATATTTTTCTGTGAACGCTGCACAACTGTCCTCATTTCTGTTCAGCCCTTAACTCACAGTGCTTGTCTGAAATGATCTATAGCCTTTCGAACAAACGGATATCGCACACACAAATCAAACAAAATTTACCTATTTTAAAACATTTCGTTAGTTCTGGAACATATTTAACAAAATTCCCTCTCCCTTAAAAATTTAAACAGGTCTCTTGCAATATTCGAATAAGCCAACAGGAGGTTGAGCGGCTTTCGGAAGCGTCAAGATTTTAATTTATGAGAAAATAACTTTAAAAATTTGTTTCTATATAATTGGCCAACAGTGAAAAAGGTTTGCACAAATGGACAACAACATTCTCAGTCGGAAAAAACACAATATTGCTATTGTTCATTTTGTTCCTGACGTGTTCGTGAACAAACAACTATCGAATATTTGGCGAACAATTCGCCACAAAATTTCCATTTATTTGTTCTAACCATACCTGTATGTGTTATCACTCACTCTTTGCTACAGCTGAAACTGATACTGTTCCGTTGCCCACGATTGATAGTACAAATGTTCCAAAGGTTTGTGAAAAGCCGTTGCCTAGGCGGGTATGGATATAACCAGGTCTATAATGAAAGTTCATATTGATCAGAAAAATTTGGGAAAGTGATTATAAGATCATAAATTGATCATCTATTATTCGTAATCAGTGACTGTTCGAAGAACTTATTTTTTTACGTATCAGAACTTGTTTGTTAGCTAGACTTAGGACTACGCGGTTTCCGCTCCAGGAAACCATACGGGTTTTTCGCTGTTGGCAACTGATGCTCTTGAAAACTGAAACTTTTGGATTCATTTGCCGTTTAATTGATTCCGAAATTGCGGCGATCAAAACATTTGGAAATACTACATATTTCGGATTTGCTAGATAACCCATAGTTAGCCTCGGGTGACTACTTACGTTCTAGTAGTGACCCGTTGTCAGGTTTTGTGGATATTTTATTATTGTGAAAGTGTAAATTTTGTGATTTTTTTTGTAAAAGCAAACCACTCTTTTGATTCTAGCATTTGGTGTCCAGTGTGATGGTAATATTATATTGCACATTTGTGGAATATTTGTAAAATGTAATATATATATATATAGGAGACACACCAAATGTGCGACAGCACTAAAGTGGAACAAGTGCCACTCTTTCAGATTTTTGTCTAATTCTAAAATATTTGTTCGTTTTTATATTTATAATATTAGCTTTAATTTGAGCCCAAACACTGGACACGATTAATGCTAAGACTCTAACCAATTCACGTAAAAGCAAAACACTTTTATTCAATAGGTTTATGGCGAATGTATTGCTTAAGTCTTGGATTTTGGCATATCTCGTATATAAAATTAGTTTAAAAGTTAAGAGAACGAGTATAAGCATATAACTTTTAAGACATTTGTAACATAATCTGAATAATTTCGAGGCTAATCTGCTTATGGCGTACCAATTTTACAAAAACATGTCCGGCTGTAACTTCCTAATGATCGATTTAGTTTGCATATCCGCACTATTAAAAAATCCCAAGCTGGCGCCAGAAATTGAACCCTCGGGGCGGCGCACAGCTTTTTTGAAGCTGTCGCTCATTTCTTTACGTATGGAACCTTGTGCAAATGCTCGTGCAAGCATACGCCTCACAGCAAACTCTGTTATACACGATACATCGCAATGCGCGTCGATTCTAATTGACAGAGTTGGGCATGAAAGGGTTAGTAGGTAGGATGATTGAAATGTTTTTTGACTAAAGCTTTACCGCCTCAGTTAGCTTGTGCATCTTGCACTGTATGGAAAAATCATGCCGGCGCCTACAATTGAGCCCGGTCTGTACGGGATCACGCGGCGTTCGCAAACCACTGAGCTATATAGGAGCTGTTGGGTTCCTTAAAACCTAACAAACTAGTGCATAACAATGTACGTTCGGACATGCTGCTTGATCAACTGCGTCGATGCCAACTCGTAGAGGAGTAGGGCATGAAAGAGTTTGGTTGAGTTTAGACCACTGGGCCGACATGGGTCTTATACGGAAAAGCTCGATTGCTTATTACTATAAGTGTATGCGTATTTCCTCGTATTTAATGTTACAAACAAGTCCTTTGTAATATTAATTGAAACGTGATCAACGTTGATAAAGACCAGTGATTTGCTGTAGGTTTCTTTTCATTAATGCATCGTTTACCTTAATTAAGATGTATGCGGCAGGGCCAGATTTTGTCACGGTCTACCTCGGCTCTAAAGGCTGTTTGGCTAGCTGCAATTCGCCAGCGTGACATTTATTGGTTGAGCCAGGCCCTAGAAATATATTGGTTAATAGTAAAGCAAGGCCAAGAACTCGTCAGAAGGCCCGAATCGGCTCTAAGAGCCAGATATATATGACGACAATGGAAAATAGCAATAAACTGAACGTAATATATTTTTAGTGATCCGTCCCGGCTATCAAACCTGACACATAGCCACTTCCGGCTCTTGCAAACATACTAGCGTAGCTTAGCTATTTATTTTATCTATTAAGGGCCTCATTTGGCTACGCTGTTTTGTTACCAATTGGCTCTGCGACAGAATTCGGCCCTAGGTGCACACATCTTAAGATAAATAATGCATATAGCTTTCGACTAGGTGGCATTGGTAACGAATCGAATAAAAAACGTGAACATACATCAATCTAGTGATATTAGCTTAGGAGTAAACACTGAGTACAGAGAAACAAACAATTTTTCTTTGCATAATTAATGACCATTCCTTGACTAACAAAAGCGCACACGAACAATTCATGCATTTGGTTATAAAATATGTCATGTAATCATTGTGTTTTGTATTGATGATTTTTCACGTTATTTAAGTAAAACCTGTTGTTTGTTTTTAATACGAGCGAACAGAAATCGGGGCGATAAGCTTTACTGTCATTGGCATGCAAGCTGCATCGTCACAAGAGTATTAGTTCGATAACCTTTAGTGTGTGTATCTTAAGTGTGGATAAACATTAACTATCACGCTCAGGTATGCCAAGTGGCGCAAATTAGTTAACGCCGAAGCGCGTATTGCTAAGTGTATATCGTGTTGCATATCTTTGCAGTCAAGTTGCGAGTTCCCTTATGAAAGAACCGACCTGTAGCTTCCAAATATTAACTCAGCGAATCACGAACTGCACAAAGCTAATAAACACTGGTGCAGGCGGCCGTAGATCACTTTTGATAATAGTTTTATAAAACTGATTCCACTTTTCGAACTGCAACATAGACTGGAAAGGAAAATGCCTATGTTTAATGGATATATTGTAGGCACATTTTCTTTGGATCGGAGACCAAACGGATACGACGAAGTGGCACTGGCTCTTCGACAAGAGGTGAGATATTGTCTATATTTCAAATCTAAACTAGTTCCTTCACTGGGGTGGTCAATTTCGACTCCGTAAGCCCATTTATATTTATTGATTATTCTCGAAGTAGACTTGAATTTTCTGATATTTTAGAATATTCTTTTAAAGAGGCGTCTCAGCTACTTTTTTTATGGAAGTTATGTGCACAAAATTAAACGTGTTAAATGAGGAAACTATTTTTAGCTTTTAACACACTTAAATTGCGGACCCTACAATTTGAGTTAAATCTATGAACGTGCATCTTACAATTTGACCATTTTAACACTTAATTTAACCAAAGTGATTGTGTAACAATTTTAGCACATTAAATTTTGTTTGTGGTGTAGATATATATCTACAAATAATTTACTTCACTGAAAACTATTAATTTTGAGGAATATCACAAATTTTTGATGTAGGTAATCTTAAATTTTTAAAGACTGCCACCAGATTAGAAAGAAAAATGGTATATACTGCAGCAGGGGGCCAACGGAGCTATTTCCTTTGATGTCTCGGACCGTTCCACCCACCTTATCGCGCCACCACGCACCGAAGGCGCCCGGTAAATTTTGACAAAATTGGGGTGCAAATTGGCGAAAATGTGAGCTCACCGAGGGGAAGAGGGGCGAAGTGGAGGTCGTCAACTTTTCAGCAGCCCCTGTAGTACTTCCCTATTCAAAAGCCTATACACCAACCCCTGACGAGGTGACCACCCCGCCGATACCTGATACCTCAGAGCGTCAGCATGTATGGTTGCTTGCTCTTCGTGTCGAGTCGTGCT
This sequence comes from Trileptium ribeirensis, assembly GCA_030248225.1. Lineage (NCBI taxonomy): Eukaryota > Metazoa > Nematoda > Enoplea > Enoplida > Thoracostomopsidae > Trileptium > Trileptium ribeirensis. The sequence goes on from JASANE010008795.1 coordinate 17,010, forward strand.
CAGTTATGGAAAGACTTTTTATATCGACGACTTGTAATATAGTCTATATAGCGAAAGCCGTGCATACAAATGTCTGAATGCACGGTTAGCTATATAACAAGTCAGTTGTAGCATAGGAAACAGTGCGTTCAAAAATTTGTACGCACGCTAACTAGTTCAAAGTCGTGCTATCGCACTCGTTTTAACTCGTCACAAACCCTGCGTACAAATCGTTGAACGCACTGCTGCCTATGCTACAACTATTACTTGTAAAGAACTCTTCTCATTATTATATTGTTATGAACTCTTACTTTAAAATTAAATACGTTCTGGATTTAATTTAAAATTCACACTTGCTAATATGCAAATTATCCGCTATTTTATCAGATAACGACTCGTTTATTGCGTTATTCTAACGATAAACTACTGTTTCTCTAAAACGCTATTCGCTTTGTCAATATAATCAGTACGGCGGTGAAGATGGTAAAGATTTTGATTTTGATAGCAATTATTGCTACAGGTATGTAGATTAAATATCTCTATGCTAGAAACCTGGATTGTTTTTATTATAGATTTATGGTTTTCTAAATTTCTCCGCAAAATTTATGAATTTACCCAAAATATACATGGGGAAAAAGAATTTTTCATTCATATTTGTTACTACAGGCACTATAATAACGATACGGCCAAGGGAGCCTTGAGGGGCCGAAGTATAATGCATGCCATGCCTTTCTCGATATACTAAGCCTTTACCCTACCCTAGCCTTTCTTCTAACGATATAACGTATTGCCCCTCAGGTTACCTGTGCCAACGATCCAATGGAGTGTAATCGCTGAAATATTGATTCTTTTCCATTATCCCTATGCCGGAATTTGGTCAATTTTGAAAATACAGTACTGATTTTGGTATCAACCGATTCAGCTCGATGAGGCGGTTCAGAAGATACTCATTTTACCCACGTCCCTGGAATTTTTGATTTTTTGAGGCATTTTGGGAACCGAAAAATCGTTTCTTCGGAATACGGTCATGTTGGGTGCCATTAAACTCGGCTTTGCTAGAGAAATATACTGATGTGTAGTTTATTGAAGTCTACGCCACCGTTAGAAAGCTATGAGGGCTCAGGTAACTCATAGGGGCTGTACTTTATAACGTTAGCAAAAAGAACAGTTTAAAGCGGGTGGTTCGGGGGGGGGGCGGTAGCCCCCGACTTGGCTTAAGCTTAGTGTATGTCTCATATAAGGGCCTGAGCTTAGGGTAAGACCAAGGTTTAGGCTTAGTATATCGAAAACGGCATAGCCTGCATTTTATTTTCGCCCCTCAGGGTTACTTGGGCCCTCATAACTTGCTAGCGGTAAAGTAGATGTCAATAAACTACAAACATGTAGATTTCTCTCATCATGTCAAGTCGATTGGTACCCAACATGACATATTCCAAGAAAAAATTTTTCGGTTCCCAAGGGGCGGACCATTGGGACCTTAAAAAATCGAAAAATTTTTTTCAACGATGTGGGTAACATGAGTATTTTCTGAACCGTCTGATCGAGCTGAATCCATTGATAGCAAAAATCAGCTCTGTATCTTCAAAATTGACCAAATTCCGGCTGGGGGAATAATGGAAAAGAACCGAAATATTTCCTTTTGGGATCACCGTGTTAAGTTTTTTGGTTTGCAGCTGGTACAAACAGTTGAGGCTTCGGGGTAGATTTGAAGTTGACCTAAAGATTAATATTATAAAGTCTTTGACATAAAATTGAATAATTCTATTTGGTATGAAACTAATTCTTGACAAAATGCACTTAATTTTATAACAAAAATTTTTGTATATATAAAAATGTTTTGATATTTTTTAGAAGTTGGTTTCGGTTTCCGAATTGTCAATTTTGGGTTCTGCTTAAATATTTCAGTGTGCAACTGCCATACCGTCAAGGAGCTTCCACAAGAGCAGTGTGCAAAACTGGATTGTGAAAGTGATTTCGGGCGAAGACGTTGTGAAACCTACTGCAACCGGCACCAAAGTATGACCCATTACAAAGATTACGTTTTATAAATTGGATTTTGTTGCATTAATAGTTACATTTCGTAAAATTACATTTCGCTAATTTTCATTAAAATTTCGTTAAATTGTATTGCCGTTCAATGTGTGCAGAACAGAAATTGCATTTCGTAATGTTATTTATTCCACGTGTTCATCAATCCTGACACTGGTGCATGCAATGTTATAGCATCGGCGTTGCCAGAAACTTCTTAACATTTAGGCCACTAAACGTGAAAAACGGGGGCATGTTTCAATTTTACAAAACGCTACTTTGAGACATAAATGTGGGAAATTTATAGCAGATTCGGCGCCCTAGCAATTAAAGGAACCAGCTTTAAATGTCGTGTCGAGTTTGACTGTAAAGCCTAATGATATTTCACAAGTTACAGTTATACTATATTGTTCTGAACGGACGAATATTATTTATCGCGCATGCTTGTCTATATCATAGGTGATTTAGGGCGTGTTCACATGCTCGATGTTTTGCTCAAATGTTGATCAAAATTCGACTTCAAATTTTGATCAAAGTTTGAATGCGTCTTTTTTGCATTTTTGGTAAGCTTGAACGTGTCAACACTATTCCTGCACCCAATCATTGACGAGATGTATTACCTGAAAAAGTATGAGCTCAGATTTTGATCTCAAGCTTTGAAACATCACAAATTTTCTTTAAAAATCACCGTCAAGTTTTGATGTAATTTTGATTTCAAATTTTGAGTTGAAAATTTGACCAAAAAGTTTGAATATGTAAACTGACCTTTACTGCCCATAAAGTCCACATGAAATTCCGCCCCAAAATATTGGAGCCTGGGACCGTACGACCGGCTCAGCTACATGAATGTACCGCTAGAAGGCGTAGAATGAGCCATGTTTTTTGATGTTTACTTGCAGTAGAACTGTATTTTGTTGAGATGAGTTTCGGAACAGGACATATGCTCATTGATGGACCGAGGTCCGAAGTCCCGGGGGTAGCTGGCTCCACGGGGGAAGGACTTCGGCGCTGCGATAAGCACATATGGATTCGGCGCATATGACGCCTCCAGGTTACCTGTCATTTAGCAAGCAGCCGGGCCCTTGGGGTGGGAGTTGGAGATTCATGGGTAACACCATCTTCCGTTCTATGAGCATGTATGCTCATTTGCTGCAGTTTACAAAAGTTACCGAAGGCTTACAAAATATTTTCGAATTTCTTTCAGATTCCTGTCCTGAGAACTCATTTCCATTTGTGAGCGATGTCACCGGTAGAACATGTTGTTATTGGTTCGTGGCTGCAAAAGGCATATCATATGCACAAGTTTGTTTTATTATTTATTTATGATTTCAAATTTACTGTCATATTAAGGGTAGTCAGGAAACTACGACAATATAAAACGTTTATTGGCCTGAATTAAGTGCATACTATGCCGTTCTCGATATATTAAGCCTAAAATATTTCTTAGCCTAAAGCGCAAGCCCGGTACTGACGCCCTGAGGAATCTATCATATTAAAGCTGTATTTTTATGGCTATAATTCCGATTTCAAAAGGTAATACGGGTGGGGTTATTCCGATCAATGTTTATTAGCTTAAAGATAGTTTTGCTTATTTGTTTATTGTTTTTGGAGAAAATTATCTCAATGGGTCTTCTTCAAAAACAAACCGCTGGTGACCGATATATCGCTGTTTATTCCCTGTAAAATTAAAACGCTGTTGGAGCAGTATGATAATTTAGATAAACAGAATTAGGAAAATTTTTTTAAACTTAGGATGCTTACACAAGCAAACAACAAGCGACTTAAACATAACTGATATGCTAAACTTTCAAAACTGAAAAAAAAACATTTTGTTTCTTATACAAAACAAAGAATTAAGAAGAGAAAGAAATTTCTCAACTACACCGTCAATCCAATGGATTGGACTAGATTGTTACGGGGTCCACTAATATTATAACACCAATTAAACGAAGAAGTAGTTATATTTAGAATAACTAAATTTTTAAAAAATTTTAGTAAAATGTAAAATTTAGCAATTCTATTTAAAATGAGTTTTATTATTTATTTCATAATAACCCACCCATATGTTTCATATAAACGATGAGCCTATGATGGTTTTAGAGCCACCACGACACTTTGCATCGGTACATATTTCTCAAGTTTAAACACCGTTGCCAGTAGCAGTCCGCGTAAAATTAGTTATTTCTTCATTATCATCGATTTCAATTTTGTTTAGACATCCTATATGTGTCCATGTAGTGAAAGTAATAAGTTGGGATTAGATACATTAGTGCCAAACCGGTTCTAGAGAAGACTACTAGGTGAGCCGGTTTGAGGCTGTTCCGGCAGCCACCCGGTGTAAAAAGCCATTGTCCACATCAGTCAAGGTTAACCCACCAGGAAATGCCATACAACCCATCAGAAAATGCCATATAACCCACCAGGAAATGCCATATAACCCACCAGGAAATGCCATATAACCCACCAGGAAATGCTATATAACCCACCAGGAAATGCCATATAACCCACCAGGAAATGCCATATAACCGTAACTCCGTCGGGACATCGAACATCTTACGTTGGAGTTTGAGGTGAACTAATTAGGACTTTCCTGTTGTTCAATTCAAGTATTTGGCACTAATAGTCTTATTTAATTGATACAAGACCCAACTGGCTGATAGTATTTAGGAATACCTGAGGGATTGCGATACTTTTGCGGAAGCACTATTTAATGAGCTCCATGAAATTCTACATTTTTGAACGAAACTGTATGTCTCGATGTAATAAAAGTAGCGTTGCTTTCTCTGTCTTTACCTACTCAAATGATTTTCAGACGGAGTTAACTGTTTTAGGCAGACTTGCAATGCCGATATTTGGCAAGTGACGCCCGGCTTGCATCGATTCACAGCCATCAAGAAAATCAGTTTATTGCATTCGGAATTTCTGAACTGCAACAAGGTAAACAATTTTGTTTTCTGCCGTTTGGACACTCCGAATTTCTTGAAAATTTTCAGAAGTTTATGCATACTAACATTCCCATTTCCGTGTCTGACTTATCTTTCGGATGGGTAACGTTACGTTAAGGGTCCTTAGGCTGGGTTTAAGTAAAGATCTGTACGCTGAGTTTGTTAAGAATCCCAAGGTTTGTTTTAAATTAACTATAAAAATTCCTAGGCCAGCTTTAAGTTAAAGACTCCTAGGCTGGATTTACGTTAAAGATCCTTATGTTGGGTTTAAGCTAGGCTGGGTTTAAGTCAAGGATCTTTAGGCTGGGTTTAAGTTAGGATCCTTAGAAGTGACACATTCCAATCAATTACAATTGTAATTTTTTATACAAATGAATCTGAAAATTCAGACAAGAGAAAATCGCTGCATCAAATTTCATGAAAAATTGCTTTATTCCCACGTAACGTATGAATTGTCGCACTTAAGTGTATGTAAAATTCGACTCATTTAGAGCCACGTGGGGCATCGCTCGATTTAAGCCAGACTCCAGATAGCTCAGAGTGAGCCACTAAGTTTGTGCTTTAATACTTCAACCATTAATATAGTAAAAATATACTGATTAGATGGTATGGCGCAGACTGTTCGGGAGCAAAACTTCTACAATATGGGGTTCTTATAGCATTACCATCCCGTAATACAAGAAAGTAAAGTTATATGTTCAAAAATAAGAATTTTGCATTGTCTCAAGTCAGGTTTCTTTTTTGAATGCCACTTTTACGTAAATACTGGCGTTAGTTTCAACCGACTAGACGTGGGGTTTACAAATCTATAAACTATTTTAAAATTTGACCATCTTTGATGGCGACTGTTCCGATAATCTGGCTGTAATATCTGTCCTGCTTAACTGGGAATTGCGAACTGGTTGATTTGATGATGTTTGCGATTTAAGAGCATCACTTTCGATTGGGAGGCAGATGGCTGGAGAAAGTGGGCAGAAAAATAGTTAAAGAGTGGCTTTGGGACGATGAAACGCCATTCGATTACACTAATTGGGCCCGGATTGAACCGAATGGCATGCCGTAAGTTCTGTTGCAAATTCTTTTTGTTAGGTTCTAACTACATTAGTAGTCAATATTGGAGAAACCAAGAGTCTGTGATTTTACAGAGTGTCGCGTTGTCCACCCGACTTTAGTACCACTATTTTTACATCACACCCATGTTTTTGGACGACCGACTAGTACCCCATTCATTTTCATGGGGCACCAAATCACCTTTCAGGTTCATGCGTCCCCAGCCATGTTTGTTCCCAGTTTTAGGTTCCGATCCTAGCTTGGTCGCTTGCCGAAGACATGGTCAAAATAACAAATTAATCAACAACTGAGGAAAATGGTGAATTGAGAAAAGTCAGGCACAAGGAGAATACTCCCAGCCGCGCTCCTATCCTGTACCTCTTATTTCTCCCTAAACCGACGCACCTTGGATACTGATGACCTAAGGGACATACAAACATAAGTGACTTTTTCCGAGTGACGACAAAGAGGAAATAGATACACATTGCGTCCTACACGCTATATATGGATCGACTGTAGTGTGAATACTTTACAGCTACCGTTGGGTCTTTAGTGCATTAAATTCCAGAAAATTAGGTAATTTTTGTATAAAACACAGAGCTTTACTGGATAAGAAGAGTAACTGATAATAGTAATCTGTCGCAAGGATGTGGTTCCCAGTTGTGACTTTTACTATTTTTGGCAATGTCCAGGCTAAAGGATGCGACGCCGACTCTCGGAAGCAATTCCCACCAATAATTTTATGAACCAAATGTTATAGCGATTAATATAAGTATGTGCTAGGTTTCAGGATTTGAAATGTAAGTTTGTCTTTCCTGATGTGTCAATTAATCTCATGTCGAATACATCAGGTCTACAGTTCCTATAAAGCCGAGCAGGGATAGCTTTTAGTTGTCAGAGCGCCTGCTTGTGGTTCCTGTGTTGCCTTCCACGGCACGCAACTTTTCACTCGCAACAAAAATAAGTATTTTGCTGTAGTTTTGGAAATCGCGGATTTAGGTTCTTGTATAGGGATTTTAAAATTTTTTGGTTTGCTGTTTTTAGAATTTTTAGGTGAAAAACTATATACATATATATATGTAGGGGTAGAAACGATCCAAGTTTCACCTGAACCCAAATTTTGTTCATATTGTGAGTAAAAAGTTTGAACGTGTGGAACGTACATTCAACTCTGTTGGTCTGATTTCATATTTAATGATAGTTTGGGCCAATGTAGCCTTTATGGGCGGAAGTGAAATGCATGCTATGTCGTTCTCGATATACTAAGTCTTAACCTATGCTAAGTTTCTATGTGAGCCATGTACTAAGCCTAACTCGGAGGGCTGCCGCCACCCCCGAATTCCCCGCTTCTTTTTGACATGGGCCATAGTTTGTATCCGCGCGCAGACTGCTTGGCTAAAATTGGTTGCCGCTTATTTCCGGTTGCTCTGATGCGTAGTTATCGAAATTTTAAAATTATTATAAAGTATTTAAATATTTTTTCATATTTTACTTATGAATTTTAGACGTGAGGACTGCATTCAACTTGAAACCAACAATAAACGTGGACGTAACCGTCGTTACCACTGGAACGACACTCCGTGTACGAAAACGAAAGATATCAGCGGATTTGTGTGCAAATATTGTCTTTGAAAATTTATTTTATACATTTTTAGTTTGTGTTTAAAACAATACATTAAAACATGAAAATTTTGCAAGAAATACAGAAGAATTAAATTTCACTGCAAATATTATGTTTGGGTTGGTTTACTGGTGCCGTATAAAGACATTTTCTTTGTATTTGGATATCTCAAATCCTTTTAAGTATCCGGTTATGCGCAGCTACTATATGATACTTAGTTCAAACCTAAGCCTAAAGTCTTGCGTCTGCTCACACCTGATCTTATGATGCAACGTCCGACCCTTAAAGGGCCACTTGCGTTCTGAGTCAACAAAAACTATGGCCCATGTCAACTTTAGGGGCCGGGACCGACATTGTGGTTCTTTTTTAGCTGGCGCAGATAGTGGTCGTTGAAAAAAATTCTGATTCCGTTTAAGGCATTGAAACAGTGGAATCTAATATATGTCGGCTGCAATTTATTTGATGTTGTAGATTACTATATTTTTATTATAAGTGTAACATACAATAAGAGTAACGTAAGAGTAAAGATAACAAAACAAACAATAAATAGCAGTTAAAATAACATTATACGCAGTCACCTGAAGCTGAAAGTTGATGTTAACCAATCCTATGACACTCGTTCGGAAGCCCAATTCGAGAAAAAAATCGATAATTTTCCTAGAATTTTCGCGAACACAAATTTGCCGGATTTCTATCAGAGTTTTGTGTTCGCGAACAGTTTTGCACCGGATTACGGATTACCAAAAACGTTCAGTAACAGATTTTTAACCAAAATAGCAAAAGGATTATTGATGGGCGTGGGTTCTGCTTCTGTGAAAATCTAGTACTCTCGTGGCATGGACGTGGTGTTAACGTTCATACAAATAGAGTTCCGAGCCAATAATAAACTGACTCCTCAATTTGAAAACCTTTTAAAATTATACTGAATATAGAGGCGAACACATTTCTTATAAAAATATTTGCCTAGATGTAAGTTCTGTAATAACCTGTGCCTCAAGCAGAAGTTTCCGAGACGGTGTTTCTGCGCGAAAGAAATATCCGTTTTGTTCTTGTGTTAACAGTTCAACTAATGTCAGTAATTGCTCTGGTTTTACTTTTCGCCCCTAATATCCACAATTCCTTTATCCCAAAAACCCTTCGTCCTAAAATCCTTCGTTCCTCAAAGTTGTTGCGATTTCTTTTTGGTCGACGCAAACGGACCTCTAAATGGTTTTATTTTTAGCCCTTAGCATGCACTATTCCTTTACCCCAAAAACGCTTCGTCCTAAAATCCTTCGTTCCTCAAAGTTGTTGCGATTTCTTTTTGGTCGACGCAAACGGACCTCTAAATGGTTTTATTTTTAGCCCCTAGCATGCACTATTCCTTTATCCCAAAAACCCTTCGTCCTAAAATCCTTCGTTCCTCAAAGTTGTTGCGATTTCTTTTTGGTCGACGCAAACGGACCTCTAAATGGTTTTATTTTTAGCCCCTAGCATGCACTATTCCTTTATCCCAAAAACCCTTCGTCCTAAAATCCTTCGTTCCTCAAAGTTGTTGCGATTTCTTTTTGGTCGACGCAAACGGACCTCTAAATGGTTTTATTTTTAGCCCTTAGCATGCACTATTCCTTTACCCCAAAAACGCTTCGTCCTAAAATCCTTCGTTCCTCAAAGTTGTTGCGATTTCTTTTTGGTCGACGCAAACGGACCTCTAAATGGTTTCATTTTTAGCCCTTAGCATGCGCTATTCCTTTACCCCAAAAACGCTTCGTCCTAAAATCCTTCGTTCCTCAAAGTTGTTGCGATTTCTTTTTGGTCGACGCAAACGGACCTCTAAATGGTTTTATTTTTAGCCCTTAGCATGCACTATTCCTTTACCCCAAAAACGCTTCGTCCTAAAATCCTTCGTTCCTCAAAGTTGTTGCGATTTCTTTTTGGTCGACGCAAACGGACCTCTAAATGGTTTCATTTTTAGCCCTTAGCATGCACTATTCCTTTATCCCAAAAACCCTTCGTCCTAAAATCCTTCGTTCCTCAAAGTTGTTGCGATTTCTTTTTTGGTCGACGCAAACGGACCTCTAAATGGTTTTATTTTTTAGTCCCTTAGCATGCACTATTCCTTTACCCCAAAAACGCTTCGTCCTAAAATCCTTTGTTCCTCAAATTTGTTGCGATTTCTTTTTGGTCGACGCAAACGGACCTCTAAATGGTTTCATTTTTAGCCCTTAGCATGCGCTATTCCTTTACCCCAAAAACGCTTCGTCCCAAAATCCTTAGTTCCTCAAATTTGTTGCGATTTCTTTTTGGTCGACGCAAACGGACCTCTAAATGGTTTCATTTTTAGCCCTTAGCATGCGCTATTCCTTTACCCCAAAAACGCTTCGTCCTAAAATCCTTAGTTCCTCAAATTTGTTGCGATTTCTTTTTGGTCGACGCAAACGGACTCCTTCTAAATGGTTTTATTTTTAGCCCTTAGCATGCACTATTCCCTTTACCCCAAAAACGCTTCGTCCTAAAATCCTTCGTTTTCCTCTAAGTTGTTTGCGATTTCTTTTTTTGGTCGACGCAAACGGATCTCTAAATGGTTTTATTTTTTAGCCCTTCGCATGCACTCTTCCTTTACCCCAAAAACGCTTCGTCTCTAAAATCCTTCGTATCCTCAAAGTTGTTGCGATTTCTTTTTGGTCGACGCAAACGGACCTCTAAATGGTTTCATTTTTAGCCCTTAGCATGCGCTATTCCTTTACCCCAAAAACGCTTCGTCCTAAAATCCTTTGTTCCTCAAATTTGTTGCGATTTCTTTTTGGTCGACGCAAACGGACCTCTAAATGGTTTCATTTTTAGCCCTTAGCATGCGCTATTCCTTTACCCCAAAAACGCTTCGTCCCAAAATCCTTAGTTCCTCAAATTTGTTGCGATTTCTTTTTGGTCGACGCAAACGGACCTCTAAATGGTTTCATTTTTAGCCCTTAGCATGCGCTATTCCTTTACCCCAAAAACGCTTCGTCCTAAAATCCTTTGTTCCTCAAATTTGTTGCGATTTCTTTTTGGTCGACGAAAACGGATCTCTAAATGGTTTTATTTTGAGCCCCTAACATGCACTATTCCTTTACCCCAATAACCATTCGTCCCAAAATCCTTCGTCCCTCAAAGTTGTTGCGATTTCTTTTTGGTCGAGGAAAACGGAGCCCTCAGCGGTTGGCAACACGTATTTCGTTTGATGCGACACGAAGCGTGACCTGGACATTGTTGATCAACGTTACACTGGCCTATAGGGACCGCATTACCGGAACAAGCATCATTTTGGACAAACTCGCCGAGACCACCAATGCCACCACTTACAAAAGAAGATCCACCTCCACCGATCGGACCTTTGTAGCCTAAAATAAAAACAATATACCAAGATAGTGGTAAACAGTTTAGAACCTTATGTACAAACCTGTTGTTCCGGCAGGTATATAAAAGTACAGATTCAACGGGTACTTATACAAGCGGATATTAATCTATGAACAGGGTTTGTCAGGAAATGTATATTTGCACGTGCGTTGTTATTCGCTCGCGTTGAGAGGCTCTTTAAAGAACCAAGCAACATCTCTTAAATAGCACAGTGGTTTGAATGCGTCCGTTGCGACAATGCTTACAGGGTTCGATTTCTATTACGGGGATACGGTTGTCAAATATTGCACGATAGACAAATTTATTCCTTAAATTGTATTCACGATAATTTATTTATAAACTAAGGCTCACCTTAACAGTTATTTTCAAAAGCCTAACCGAGTTTTGGGTCTCCACTCCACATCCCCAGAAAGCTGAACGGGGTTTCAGAGACCTCATGCGTATCACCTTCAGATGGCTGACTGGGTTTCACAAGCCCGTTCGTATTCATATTCAGAAGGCTGAATGGGTTTCAGAGACCTCCTGCGTATCACCTACAGAAGGCTGAATGGGTTTCACAGGTTCGTTCGTATTCATCTTCCGAAGGCTGAGTGGGTTTCAGAGGCACCGTATACACCTTCAGAAGGCTGAATGGGTTTCAAAGGCCTAATTTGTATTCATCTTTCAAAGGCTGAGTGGGTTTCAGAGGCGCCCTGCATATTCACCTTCCTATGAATGGCGGTGTTTGGTTTAAATTAAATTTTGACAGTGGGTGTACCCTATAAACTGCATATTTTCCAGTCATATTTTCGTAACATCGCCCCCACTACAGCATTGATTGCTTAAACCAATTTTGTAGACCAGGATTTTACTTTCTTTCGCTGTCATCATGTTATATTGCTTCGGAATTCATGGTTCAATTTAGGTCATATTTTTATCACGAATGTGCTAATTTTGTGACAAGCGGATTCCGCTGAGTTCATCCCAATATTTTTATACACAGCTACGAAATAATATATTTTCCGGATCTGATCCGAAATGTCACGGCTATCGCGTGTAACTTTGCAAAGAACACTCTGATTTGCTCAAAGTTCAGCTATGAATAAATTGATATCGATTAATTGAGTTTTTTTAGCTATCCGTTTTATTTGATCAATTAGGCATGGTTTGATCTGGCTAGCAATTAATTAAAATCAATCGCGCTAAATTCTACTATCTCACCGCAGCATCTAATATCTAATAGCATCGAAGAATAACCACTTACTTTCGTCATGGACACAGACTTGAAGCCGCGAGTCGAACTTGGTAGCTTTTGCACACGGTCTTGCTAGCCATTTGCCACAATATTGGCTACAAAAATTCGAAAATTCAAATATTTGAACAAAACAAGGAAAACTATTTTTCTCTGGTAGGAATGTTTCTCTGCGTCAACTTCCACATGGGTGTCCTTTATTTATAACGCAAGCGCTTCGTAGTAACTGTAGTGATCACACAAATAATAATTACTGCTAGCGAAACGTCAATTCGCTCGTTAGAATATCACCACAACCATCCAACCGTTACAAGCGGGTCCATGGTGTAGTGGTTAACACGTCTGCTGGGCACGCGGAAGTCCTGGTCTTCAATTCCGGGTGGACCCATTCTTTAGCTTGAGCGGCATTTAACAAAAATAGCTAATATAGCTTATATTTGGTAAACCCGTCGTAATCCCCATGCAGATCAGTCTATGCGAACAATAATATAAGTAATAAGCTCTTTCTTTATTCGGCCAACTGAAAAGATCCACGAGTGATCACACATTGGACCAGCCGGGATTCGAACCCTTATCTCTAGCTTGCAAGATTAGCGCGCTACCATTACACCACAGCCCCTATAGGACAGGTTCACGTCGGGTTCACCATATGTAGTGCCTCCGTTTGAAACCACCAAACTGATAAGTAAAAGAGTAATTTTACTATAACAAAAACAACTAATGTTGACGATATTGTCGTAAGAAGCGATAACGCTTTACGATTATAGGACATTGAACTCCATAACATTTGGAACTGAGTTATTTATGTTATGAACGCAAAGTGACAGAAAACGCCCGAAGTATCTGTTCCGATCATTTCTGAATCAACATTGATTACAGGGAAAATCTGATTGTTCCAGCGCGCGAACACTATAAGTCGAGTGATTCTATATAGATAAATATTTCTGGAAAATTATCGCGGAGAATTCAATACAATGTGTTTTGGTTAAAAATGTCGCGGAGGTTACCTGCTGCACAGCAGTAATTGTAAACAGATTCTTGACCTAGAACACATACTATAATGTGCAAGTACTCCATAACTGTTTCAATTGATCAAAATCACGGGTTTTCGTTGTGAAAAATTTAACGTATGTATTTATATTAAAGTTTTAACTCAAACTGTGGCAACTACATATATAATTGTCACATTTGCTGCAATATTGTCTACAACGTTCGATTACAGAATGATATTTGAATAAAAAATGACTAGAAGCAATTTTTCTAATTCATTAAAGGTTTTAACTCAAATTGGGCCGACTATGTATATATTTATATATTTTTTAGAAATTATTCACATTGTAACCACAGTGGTACTGCAAGGAATGTTTTGAGGAAAAATGTTTATGTACTTAGCGGCGGCAAAGCATAAAAGCTCAGTCAAACACGCAATGCAGTGACAAAACAGCGTTTATAATTTGGACTTGGTTCAACAGTATCTGTCAACTTTTGGGCAGGTCCAACCTTGTATTTTTCCCTTCAAGAAACCATATATTACTAATCTTAACTTTATCCCTAAAAATATAATGAATTGATATTCTTCCCCAGGGGAGACATTGATTCTCCCAAAGGAGCGACTCTTATAACCTCTTTTGTCAGGACATTTTCTATTATTTTGGGCATAGGGATCCATAATTTTCTTTATTTGGGCTATATGGTTCCAATATTTCGAAATACCAATTTGGAACTAAAATCTGATAATATTCAATATTTTAGAATAAACCCCAAGATTAATTTTATTTTCAAAACTGTCCTAAAGGGGTTAGTGGTTACGCTTCCTGAGTGGAATGGCACGCGGCCACACCTCGGGTAACCATCCCATTTTACCCTTATTTCGGGCATTATTACTTCCTAAATACGGGTCGGAATTTACAAATTTATAAATTCCTTTACTTTTGGTTTAAATAACATAATTCTCTCGGGTTTTTTAATTCCTCCCAATGGGGTATATTATATCTCATCCCTGGGAAGGTAACACTCATTCTCACGTGGGTGCACCTTTTACTTACCCTTATCTTGGGATACATTACTTCTGTACCCTGACACTATACTCTATTTTACTCAAAAAATCACCTTTTCTGCTGTATTGATAAAATTATAAATATATTAGGATTTCACCAAGTAGGAACAAATCCTATTTTAAGGTGGGAACACATTTCATCTTTTCTTTGGGCTAAGGACACTCCGATCGTCCCATAATTCCATTTTTCTTAACCTTTGGGGTCCCCTAACTCCTATCGTTTTTCCTCAAATTAAACATGTCAATGTTCGACTTTTCTTCCGGTTATACCATTTCTTAAACGCTTAAAATTATCAAACGGGGTCTTACCTACCTATTCCCCTCCAGAAATATACTCAACCCCTAGGAAACACCTTTAAATACCCCTATTTTCCTTATCCCAAACATTCACCAACTTTACTCCAAATATATGTTGAATTTAATAATTTCGAAATTTGTCACTAAATAAATTTTGTTGGTGATTAATTCACTACTGTGTAAATTCTTGGCTTGTTTCTTGATTATTATTAATATGGCGGACGTTACAGAGGCAGTACGATATATATTGTTGTTGTGTGTGACGAATTACGAATTTTGTGTTAAATTTTTTCTATGCCGAGTTTTTTCTTTCTTGTCGCGGTTTCGCTACGGTTACTATATTACTGTGAATAATTTTTATCGATTATTATCAATATGATAGGTATTTTTGGTTCATATATATATCTATATATACAGTTTCTGCCACTGTTGCCCGATTTTCTATTATATATATATATATATACAGATATAGGTAAAACCACAATATTCACCCTCATTCGGAATAAAATTTTATGTTGAATTTTTCTTGGACCCGTATGCAGAAACACCTTCCTACACGTAAAAACTCACACCCGTATTTGAGTGATTTTACAGGAGGTTGTGTAGATTTTCTGTGTTCCTGCCGAGGCGGTGGGA
>JASANE010008796.1:0-10482 GCA_030248225.1 Trileptium ribeirensis
GGACGGTATAATTCTTGAAATAAATAAATTCTCTGAGTTTATATCTCACTTACCATACTGCAAATAAATGATCTGACGATACTTCACGGGAAATTTCTGGAACATGTTGTGTCAAAATAGGTATAGAATAAAAATAAGACACTAGTAATAGACATTATTCTCGTTTGTTTACTTATAGCAATTAACTTAGGGACGGTATAATTCTTGAAATAAATAAATTCTCTGAGTTTATATCTCACTTACCATACTGCAAATAAATGATCTGACGATACTTCACGTGAAATTTCTGGAACATGTTGTGTCAAAATAGGTATAGAATAAAAATAAGACACTAGTAATAGACATTATTCTCGTTTGTTTACTTATAGCAATTAACTTAGGGACGGTATAATTCTTGAAATAAATAAATTCTCTGAGTTTATATCTCACTTACCATACTGCAAATAAATGATCTGACGATACTTCACCTAAAATTTCAAGAACATTTTGTGTCAAAATAGGTATAGAGAGGAAAAAAAATAAGACACTAGTAATAGACATTATTCTCGTTTGTTTGCTTATAGCAATTAACTAAAGGACCAGAATTCTTGAAATAAATAAAATTGAGTTTATATCTCACTTACCATACTGCAAATAAATGATCTGACGATACTTCACGTGAAATTTCTGGAACATGTTGTGTCAAAATAGGTATAGAATAAAAATAAGACACTAGTAATAGACATTATTCTCGTTTGTTTACTTATAGCAATTAACTTAGGGACGGTATAATTCTTGAAATAAATAAATTCTCTGAGTTTATATCTCACTTACCATACTGCAAATAAATGATCTGACGATACTTCACGGGAAATTTCTGGAACATGTTGTGTCAAAATAGGTATAGAATAAAAATAAGACACTAGTAATAGACATTATTCTCGTTTGTTTACTTATAGCAATTAACTTAGGGACGGTATAATTCTTGAAATAAATTCTCTGAGTTTATATCTCACTTACCATACTGCAAATAAATGATCTGACGACACTTCACAGGAAATTTCTGGAACATGTTGTGTCAAAATAGGTATAGAATAAAAATAAGACACTAGTAATAGACATTATTCTCGTTTGTTTACTTATAGCAATTAACTTAGGGACGGTATAATTCTTGAAATAAATAAATTCTCTGAGTTTATATCTCACTTATCATACTGCAAATAAATGATCAGCCGATACTTCATGAGAAATTTCTGGAACATGTGGCGTCGAAAAAGGTATAGAATAAAAATTAGACATTAGTAATAGACATTATTCTCGTTTGTTTACTTATAGCAATTAACTTAGGGACGGTATAATTCTTGAAGTAAATAAATTCTCTGAGTTTATATCTCACTGATCATACTGATAAATATAAAATTCAATGCTTAGTTTTTAACTTTCGTCGTGAATATTGAACGCTAGACTGAGGAAATTTGTTTCTACCGGGTAAAGATGACCAATTTAGAAATTTATAGCGTAGTGGAATTTGCATATCCCAGAAATGGTAGTTTACGGCATAGTTTATATCCTGGAATTTTTTGGGAAAGGCATAAATTTACATTCAGGAATATTAGATATCCTGGACAAATTGTAATATTGAAATTTTCTGGCATGTATTGTGCAATGCGATAATATGTAGACAATCTATAGATGTATTGTTATTATCTGACAAGTATTAATTTGTAGTTGTCTTCAAAAAATTGCTAGGTACGACTAGTATAAATGAAACAATCTATGTAGAATAGCCGTCAGAATGTTGATGGTATTTTCTTAAAAATTGCATTATCCGAATGAAAAATGCTCGAAATTCGAAAATTCTTCCTATATATGTATTGTTTATTTAAGTGAACAGAATAATTTTTACAGTAAATGTGTGCTAGATACCTAATTGTATATATTTTAGCTAAACAGATGTGTCCTACATACAAATATAAATGGCACCTAAATGCAGACTACACATAATTATGCCGCATCACTAATAAATTTGTTTTAAACCATTTTCGTTGAAAAGTAAACAGAATTTCGTCTTCAAGTGACTTATCTCTACCCTTCAAAAGAAACGCATCAAATAATCAATTTCTTGGTTGCATGCTAACAATTTCCTAAAAGATTTATGGCCTGAATATAAAATTCTTACACTTTTGTTGGTGATTTTAAATTATCTAATATTAAGAATTGGGTTGTAGTGCTATCTTTTTTAAATTGAATTCTAGTTTTCTTACAAATTACAGAAATGCGTTTTAGTCAACCTATTGCCAAACCTACTCACGTTTTAGGAAACATGCTTAACTTATTTTTTACTTCAATGGTTGGTTTCGTATCTAGTATTGTAATTGATCACGCGTTTTCTACTTCACATCACTTTGTGAATTATAGCTTATTAGGGCCTTTCAATAGTGGGCCTTCTTTTAGGAAAGGTCTTAGATTTCATGCTAGAAATTTCAGGGAAACTGACGTGTTAATGCGTTTTCATCATTTTTAAATTCAATAAATTAGAAATCCAAAAAATTTTCTTACACAATATTGGAATTTGCATTTAGAAGGCTTTTAGTGATACTAGTCATGAAGGCATCTCAAAATTTGTTCCTATGAAGAAATTTTTCTATAAAAGAATAGAAAGAATAGAAAGAAAATAAAAGAATAAAAATATAAAAGAATAGAAAGAAAACATATAGTGCCCTCAAACTTATATAATGCACCAAAACCAATGAACGCTACTTAAGAAATATAAGGCGAAACCAAGTGTAGAAATAGACAGAATTGCTTAAATGCAGCGGGAAAAGTTTAAAATATGTGATATTTAGTTACAACAAAAGTCTATTCTTAACTCAAACGATGATAATTTTTTTCGATTTTTGAAAGTTCTCATGTTCATCCAAATATTGATATTCCATACATTGTCGTGGATGATAGATATATTTCTGATCCAATTGATGAAAGTTAGCCATTTAATCGATATTTAGCTTCTGTATTTTCTACTGGAATTAATTGATTTGGTGACAGTATGAATTTGTTTCTAGTGCCCAATAGATTTATTTATCTGATTCTTTATTTACGCCTAATATCATACAGTGATGCTGAAAGCGAGTGATGTCGAGTATGTCAACTGGGGGTGAATACATACCTCGATTACTAATCTTACTTCTGCGTTGTCTAGTTATCCCTTTTCCGTAATTTTCTCCAGATTTTTTATTGGCTCAGAGATTTTTGATGTTTGGAAACTCTTAAAAATAAGAAAACTACATAACAAGATGGAAAATATGTCGTGTCTAATTATAGACCATTTAGTAATCTTTGTGAAAGGTAATAATCATAAATAACACCATATTTGATTATTTGTTGCGGAACACTCTTATATCAACGAACCAACATGTATTTATAAAAATATTGCTCATCTATAACTCAACTCTTATAGGCGGTAAATAATTGAACCTTAGCTATAGATTATGGTAATGTAATAGATATTTAGTTGGATACTGCGAAAGGATTTGATACAGTGCAACATAATCTCTTATATACATAAAATTTTTTTTATCAGTGGTTCATTGCTTATTTGTCGGATGGAAAACAGTAAGTATTTATCAATGGCTATTATTCTGATCCATGTAATATATTCTCGGGGAAGACTCAAGGTGGCATTTTGAATACAAACCTTTTTAAAATTTTCATAAACGGTCTTGAAAAAGTTATAAACCACTCAAACATATAGCTATTTGCCAATGATTCTAAATTATGCCATCAATAATATCGAAAAAATAGTTCTTTATTACGAGACAACTTAAGGCCTGTTCATATGTGGTGCATTCGTTACGGCTTAACATTTGCTATCTTGTGGTAATTTAAGCTTAATATACAATGTTTATTTGATGATTTTGGTATTAAATCGGTTAATATTGTGAACGACCTGAGAATTTCAATATTATATTCTCTTAATGATTTACTGTGCTAAAATTGCTCACATTCGATGGATAATGATTAATATAATTTTCTCTCAATTTAAATCACATTCAATCAATGTTTTAGTAAGATTTTAAGTTAGCTTTGTTAGATAGATATCATTTAGTATATAGCTGTAAAATTTGGAATCCATTTTTACTTAGATATATTGAAGTACTTGAAAGGTACAGCGTTTATTTATACGCCGATCACCTGGTTTTCAAAATTTATCATATGAAGGAATACTAAGTAGCTTAAAATTGCTGCTTTTATATGATCTAAGTGTTCGTTAGGATTTTGTAATTGTTTATAAAATATTTCGTGGACTAAGAAATCTGAAACCGCACCAAACTTTTTACACTTAATACTGTTGAGTCCACTCGAGGGCATTGCCTAAAATAGTGCCATTTTAATGTCACTTGAACGTACGCAAATACTTTTTACAAAGAGAGTTGTTAAGTATTGAAATGGACTGCCGTCTGAGGTTGCAAACTTGCCTAGATTGCGTCTGTTTGAATCTTGAATGCCTCGCTTCACATTTTCTAAATTACCTGGGAGTGGGATTGAAGTACCTGAACAGTCGGCCCATCCCTGGCTCCCTCTGGCCAAGTTTATATGTGTTTTAGTAAACATCACATTTTTATATACTAAATTACTATATATTGTGTAGTTTTCATTAGCATTAACCGTTCATGGCTGGTTAATATATAAGCAAACAAACAAACTATACTTTGTTTAGACAATAAATTTCGGATCATCTCAGCGATATTTTCAGTTCGCAACAGAAAACAATAATTACTATTTATTAAATCAAAGTACTAAAGCAATATTTTTGACAGAAAATTTTTAGCTTAAAACGTTTAAAAAGGTATGGTAACAATATTGATATAAATTTATTCCAAATAGAAACGTATGAATTCCAGACTTTGCTCCGGTAAACAACGAAGAGTACTCGGCGAAGAACTAATATATAAACTCGTCTATGCATGAGTGAAGCTGAAATGCTACATAGCTACGTCGTTGATTTTGCAGTGTGAAATATATTAAAATGATCAACACAAAACAACATAGGGAGAGCGCCTGGCTCTAGTTGTTGTTCTGTTTATTTTGAGTGACATTGTTCGCCGACTTGCTAACCTTTTTGAATCATATCACTGCTATTGAATTCAACGTAAACAGGTTTTTTCAAACTTGTGCTCTGATTCAGTGTAACGGAAATTTTTCATAAAAAGAAATCTAAAAATTTTAGGTTCTTTCGTATTATTTCAATCTTGTTTATCAAATGTAAGTTTTCGGTGAACTGCGTCACCGAAAGTAGATATATCGCTGACAATATTCTACGGTTATCTCATGGTCCAGTTGCTACGTTTCATGACAAATTTGCTATATAGGTTATTGGTACTGCTTCTGATAGATAGCACTTGTGAATTTTTACGTTTTGATTTTTGTAGGAAAAATGTATGAAACCGAGAATAAACTTAATAGATATCTTGCTTTTATTAGATATAAATAGTTGCTTCAAACAATAGCCAAACCTGTCTAACTGAACAGACGTATTCAGTCAGCAGGAAAGGATAGTCTAGTAACGATTACACAGCGTTAATCATAAATGTATCATTTCACCAATAAAATCTTAGTAAGTATAGCACTTAAGAATTCAAGGGTCTACAATCTATCAATTTGAACTATCATTGTGGTCACGTGAAAATAATATCCGCAATAAAAATGTTCAGGGATTATACAAGAAAACGTGACGTTATGTCATTGACTGTAGATGTCAAAATAAATAGTTGTGCTCGCTGTATACATTCGTGATAATACCGTGTACAACTTTTTTACGGCTCATTAAAAGAACACACTGTTTATAATATTTTCAACTAAATATGACTTTAATATTAGTATAACAGAAAGAAAAGAGACTTTTAATAATAAAAATCATGTATTATTGTATGACAGCTGCTACATGAAATACTAGATTTATCCTATTAATCTGACAAATTGGTTTGTATAAAGCCTAAATCGAATCGAAACCGGTGACAACAACAGATGTCGTACTCAAAACAACGATTTTTTTGAAGCTAATAATAATAAAAGTATAAAAGTATACAACTGATATTTAAAGCTAAAACCATTGAACACGTTTGTGAGTTAAACTAAAAACTTAAACCACAGCGAGTGACGTTCTCAGTGTAATGGACAAACTAGGTACTCATTTAAATTTAGACAAACAAATGGCTTATATTAACGAGCATCTGTTGTATATGTTTGTCATGAGAATGTTTTTTGCTAATTGGTGATTGATGCGTCAGACAATGGCATAGTATTAAAGTTATCGTAATTGCAGCTGCCAAAACTGTTATTTCCATTTCTATTTCTTTTGTTAACAAAATGCCATAAGCTTACACACGGGCTGATTGACAAGCCGTTTGCTAAATCTACTAAGATGAAGAAAATTTTGCGTTTACCGACTTTTTTAAAAAATCTAGGCAATGTCTATAATATTATTGGATTAGGACATCTCTTAAAAGGAAATTATAAAAACTGAGATTCTGGTTGTATGAAAATGAGTTGTGGATTCTAAACCGTGATTACACACGTTATTTAATCTAAAATGGATAATAATTCCACTAACTAATAAGTAAAGCCATTTTGGTTGCAGTAATGAAAATCCACTATTCAAAATATAATTCACATTTTTTATGAAATATTAATCACTTTACTCGGAGCGTTGGATCAGCAATACAAGTTTTGCTTAATGAATATTTATGCGTCATAAAGTATAAATTAACTTTTGGAAAAGAAAACAGCGGCATATTTATTCTTAGCATAGCTATTAGCAGTTCTGGTAAATACTTTTTTCAGAATTAAAACTTATATGTACCTTCGCGTAGGTTGGATGAACGTAAAGAGTTGCCTGGGAAAATGTTTAGCCTCACAAACTAAACAATATTTTTGTGGTTTCTGAATGTCAATTAAACAGTTATGTTATAGTAGCTGTACTTCGATGGATGATAACAAATTGATTATTGTTATATTGATGAACGAGTCAATAGAGTTCTATGTGATTTTCAGCATATTTAAAATAAAAAAGGCATTGTCTATTTTTGGTAAATGCAATTATGAACAGATTGGTACTGCCAGTTCTAATTTGCTAAATAAATGCAAAGTTGCAGGTTAATAATGCAATGCTCAGTCCAATCAGTTGAAGAATTCAAAAAGTTGAATTATAGAAGTATATGACACTCGATCATCCTCATGTGCTACACCTTACCCGATGATGTGGTTGTTTTTCGGTCTAGGATAAAGTACAGTTAGACACTTTTACAAAAATCCCATAAAGCGCTCTTGATAATACATTTAGATTACAGCGAGAAAACATCCTCTGTTTTGACCTACAATAAATAGATGGGGTCCCTTCAGTTGCTTTTCAAATGATCTATACAGCTGATAGTATTACGAAATGACATAGGTAGTAATATCTTGGAGGTTTGAAACAATGCAAGGAGAGTTCGATTCTTTTAGCTGGCTTGCGGTTATCAAAAATTGCATGATACACAAAGTCATTCAGGCGTTAAACGGTTAAATTAATGTTAGCGTTGGGCTACGGCATTGTTTTAACTGTAGATAATAACCGTTAGTGTCTTTTATCTATAAATTTAATAACATTAATGTATAATTTAATGTTAATACTTATATATTTTAAAAATGTAATACTTTTTACCGGAAACATAAGATAATGGTGCTGCAGGGGATTATTATAATGTTAACGTTTTCATTTGTAGCACTTTAAGTGTGTCTAGATATAGATCCGAAAGAAATTAAAGTCCCCGTTTTGCCTAAAATAGAATAAACTGGTTAGTTGAATCTGACACAGCTATTCTGTGAATAAAACATGGCATATAATTTTGAATTAGCTAAATTATATTTTGTTTTATATGTTAGTTCTCTGAACAAGAAACTTCGTTAAAGGAAACCTATATATGTAACAGGGTCGTTCCAACCCTGTCACGGATTTTAGGATGTTCACACCCAAAATTGGACTGGGATGCGCTGGGACAGAGCTGGTCGTACTTACAAGGGACGTTCCATGTCAGCAGACGTTCTATATAAAACTATTGACTTTGTTATTTGTAAAAGTACGCGATTTAATATTTTGTGTAAAAGTATGCAATTTAATATTTTGTGTAAAAGTATGCAATTTAATATTTTGTGTAAAAGTATGCAATTTAATACTTTGTGTAAAAGTGTGCGACTTAATATTTTGTGTAAAAGTATGCAATTTAATATTTTGTGTAAAAGTATGCGATTTAATATTTTGTGTAAAAGTATGCAATTTAATATTTTGTGTAAAAGTATGCAATTTAATATTTTGTGTAAAAGTATGCGATTTAATATTTTGTGTAAAAGTATGCGATTTAATATTTTGTGTAAAAGTATGCGATTTAATAGTTTGTGTAAAGGTATGCGGTTCCATATTTTGTATAAAAGTAGGCGGTTTAATATTTTGTATAAGAATATGCGGGTTGGTATTTTGTATGAAAATACGCAGTTTAATAGAGTGTATTTTTACTAATTTGTATTGGCGTTTGTTAATTTGTATAATGGTGTCGTTTGGTCCAACGGACCATTTTGTGTCGTTATAATCCGTTAGGGACGAATGTTCCAATCAGCCCCAACTCGTGAGGAAATGAGCCCCAACCGACCTGTAGGACCGAAAATAGAGCTTTGCGCCGACGACAGTTGGAAGGCAGTCGACAACTCAACCGGTAGGTGTAGCACACTTAGGATGATCGAGTGTTAATATACTTCTATAATTCAACTTTTTGAATTCTTCAACTGATTGCACCTAAGCATTGCATCATCAACTGGAAATTTTATTCATTTAGCAAATGAAACCTGCAGTACTATCTGTTCATAATTGCATTTACGAATACAATGCCTTTTTTATTTAAATATGCTGAAAATCACATAGAACGATTGACTGTTCATCAATATAACAATAATCAATTTGTTATTATCAATTGAAGTACAGCTACTATAACATAACTGTCAATCACATTTATAAACCACAAAAATATTGTTTAGTTTGTGAGGCTAAACATTTTCCCAGGCAACTCTTTACTATCTATTTAACCTACGCGAAGGTACAAGCATATAAGTTTTAATTTTGAAAGCATTTACGATAACTGCTAATAGCTATGCTTAGAATAAATATGCCGCTGTTTTTTTTCCTTTTCCAAAGTTAATTTATACTTTATGACGCATAATATTCATTAAGCAAACCTAATTGCTTATCGTATGCTTGAGTAAAGCTACGATATTTCATAAAAAATGTGAATTATATTTGAAGTGGGATTTTCAACGCGCAAACCGAAATGGCTTTACTTATTAGTTAGTGGAATTATTATCCATTTTAGATTAAATAACGTGTGTAATTACGGTTTAGAATTGATAACTCAATTTCATAATAATGAGAATCTCAGTTTTTACAATTTCCTTTTAAGAGATGTCGTTTGAATAATATTATAGCATTGCTGATTTTTTAAAAAAGTCGGCAAACGCAAAATTTCTTCACTTAGAGATTTAGCAGTTGGTCTGTCAATCAGCCGTGTGTAAGCTTATGGCATTTTGTTAACAAAACAAAATAAAATGGAAATAACAGTTTTGGCAGCTGCAATTACGATAACTTTAATACTATGCCATTGTCTGACGCATCAATTACTAGCAAAACATTTTTATGGACAAACATATACAACAGATGCTTGTTAATATAAGCCATTTGTTTGTCTAAATTTAAATGAGTACCAGTTTGTCCATTACACTGAGAAAATGTAATGACTCGCTGTGGTTTAAGTTTTGTTTAACGATAAACGTGTTCAATGGTTTTGGCTTTAATATCAGTTGTAGACTTTTACTTCTATTATTATTAGCTTCAAAAAAATCGTTGTTTTGAGTATGACATCTGTTGTTGTCACTGGTTTCCTATCTATTTTAGGCTTTATACAAACCAATTTGTCAGATTAATAGGATAAATCTAGTATTTCATGTAGCAGCTGTCATACAGATACATGATTTTTATTATTAAAAGTCTTTTTCTTTCTGTTATACTAATATTAAAGTCATATTTAGTCAATATTATAAACAGTGTGTTTTTTTACTAGTGTAAAAGTTGTATATGGTATTATCACGAATGCATACAGCTAGCACAACTATTTATTTTGACATTTACAGTCAATGACATAATGTTATGTTTTCTTATAATCCTGAACATTTTTATTGCGGCATTATTTTCATGTGACCACAAACGATAGTTTAATTGATATCTAGATCTTCTTAATTTAAGGCTATATGATATGAAGATTCATTGGTGAAGGACTTACATTGATTAATGCTGGTGCAGTCGTTACTAGACTATTCTTTTGCTGATGATACGTTTGTTCAGTTAGACAGGTTTGGCTATTGTTGAAGCACCATTTAGAGATAAATTTCGAGCAATACGTAACTGAACCAAGCAAGATGGGCATA